>JAUBWS010100443.1:0-10802 GCA_032270445.1 Darlingtonia californica | reverse complement strand
TCATCGATTTATGACTTACTTTACAAAGCGTATCGTTGACACCACGTTTTTGTAAATCATTCCTTAATGTTTTTGCTTCATTGCCGGACGTTCTTTCGTACCGTAGTATGTATAACAGCACTAAACGTACTGCGTCTGTATTCCGTACTTTTGGATTAGCCAATAAACGCCGGATACCCTGTAAAGGCAAGCAATTGTAGGCTTAAGTCAAGCAAAATTTAACGATGCTGTTAAGAATCATACTCAACCGAGTAAAGAACAAAAGAGTGGTGAAATCCAACAAGCAAGGGAACAAAAAAGGTTGAATCTCAAAGGGATAATGAAGTCTGAAAAGTACGAGGAGGAGTATGAACTAACCCTAGAAAAGCCCATTGATTTTAGAAAGGTCGATATTATAGAGGAACTAAAGTATATTCTTAACGGAGAGCACAATGCATTAGAAATCGTGTGGAGCCGTGGCCGAGTGGTAGAGCGCTGAGCTTAGAACTCAGATGTCCTGAGTTCGACGCGGGCATGAGGCCTTCGGCGGTGAAAATTACCTCATCATAAATCACAAGGTTCCGTGTAGGTGTTTCACAGGAAGACCCTCGTTGACAACAGTTCAAAAAGTTTTGGAACTGAAGAGGCTATCCTGGGTAAACATTCGTAAATAAATAAAAAAATAGATAACGATATGATTAGAAATATCGTTAAAATGATGACATGGATATGTAATGGACAGATCGATATGATGGGTATAAGGATAAAGAATGTAAGATAGTAAGGGACAAATCGTGATAATTAAGAGGGGTTTTAAATAGAAACAGCAAAAAAGCCAGTAGTTGTTGGATAATCTTAATTAGTTCGGTAAATGGAAATATTATAAACCTGTAGATGTATAGAATGGTCTGATTTTGATGCAAGATCTTGTTCAAGTTCTGAAATTTCTAACAACGCATGTTCACCAACTAAACGCGATAATTCAGAAACCACTGTCACGTGTTTTGAAACCGTACCAGACATCTTACGAAATTGCGGATAATTCTCCACGAACGCCTGAAAAGAAAAAAAGATAAAATTATGACCTCTGTTATTGTATTGCTGTGCTACTTTAACAAACCAGAGATGGTTTTGTGATGTTGGACGCTATTTTATAAGAAGATTTTAAGAACATAATTTATTACTGAGAAAAAACATTGCGACAAAGACAAAAAACATCAACCATGCGACATAAATTATTACGAATTGACACCGTGTATTTCCTGATTTTTTGTTAATATTGGTTTACCTATTCGATGGCTGTTTTCCGAATTTGCGACATTTAATATGGCGATTATGGACCAAAATTCTTAATCATTTATTGTTCGCAATTAACCTAGTCTTTAAAAAATACTTTATGAAAAATTCGAGGCCAAAATGGGAGCCTTCAAAGTCTTAGAAAGGATTAAACATACAAAGTAACAGAGCTTGAAATAAATGTCGACTTCATACCTTCATATCGGCAACTGATTCAAGTTTTTGGTTACTTTTAGCGTTCTTCTGAAACTCATCCATCAGCTGTTTTATGTTGATTCCGATTTCCCCGAAATTCTTATACATGTTATCTCTGTAAACTTCGTCATGTTCTGCTGATAGCACCACTTCCTATAAATTCAGTTAACAAATAATAGTAGATATATACAGACTGATATTTACTGTGGATAGCCTCACCAACACAGACCCGTTTAACGGCTGATCAGTCGGTATTTGAAATAAATACTGTTCAACAACAAGCGTGGAAGGTCCACTAGTAAACATAAATGAGTCCTGCAACCTAAAGGAGATGACAAACAGGCTCCACAACCTATGTACCCAGGGTTAAATTATTGAAAATCGTTTTCATTTAGGATTCACATTCTTTTCACATTGCATGATAGCTTTTAGTTCTAATGAACTTTTATTCCCAACTTCAGTTGAGCTAGGACCTGACAATGTCTGTATGTGTGTGTGTATAGATGTTCCAAAAGTTTGGGGCAGGATAGCGAAGCCAATACTGGTTCTACGGGGCTGAAATTTGGCACACTTAAAGTTCGGATAAATACCCCGGGGTGATTATTTCATTTTTTTTTTAATTTTCATTTCTCGAAATTTTAGGTCCAAATTAGTCCAAAACCGTAAAACGCGATTTTTATATCATTCGATAGCAGTTTTCACACCCGTTCAAATGATGTATAATATAAATTATTTATAAAATGTTAGGAGTAAATAAAATTTGTTTAAGTCTTTCCAATGACTGATTCCTTAATGGTTAATAAAAATAAGTCGTAACGAGCAATGAATCTTTTGTTTGAAGCCGTATTATCATAACTTTTTTCTGGTGTTACATGAAACGAAAGTAAATTTGGAAAATTTTGAAAGAAATCTTATTTACTCCTAGAATTTTATTACTTGAGTTGCGGACAGAACATATAATTGCTTTCTATGTGCTTGCAAGCCTCTGGAGATTTTGATGGTCATTGTTTGAGCAATTTAGTTTTATGACTGCCATTCAAAATTAACCATTAAGAAGATAATTAAATTTTTTCGAGGTATAATCCCTGGCTGTTCGCAAAATAACTTTTTCTAGAGAGCAAAACATATTTTTAAAGTCCTTGAATAAAATCCTATCGAATGGTATCAACATCGCAAAAAATTTGATAAAGAAATAAAAAGTTATAGATGGTCTAACTCTCGGGCCGAATTATTCTGGGACACACTGTATATTCGACACACTTGTATTTTATGCACAGACAAATTTTCTAATCGAAAAGCTTCTACTGTCTTTAATATGTAAAATCACTTGTCTTTCTTATATCTTCTCAAATAAAAAAACTTTACATCTAAATTTAATGAACTGAAGTTGAGCGCGCTTACTATGAAGTTAAGGGTCCTGAATTCGTTGAAACAAACATATTCTATGAGCGGGACTACTTTCCAACTTACAAAACATAAAACCAGTTATACATAACCTCCTTAACCCTTTAATGTTGGAAGGAAAAAGTTTTCAACAAATTCCTTTTTCGCTAGAATTGATCACTTGAGCGTGTATACCAATAACCTACCTAAATAGATTAATCGACTTAAATAAATATATATTTTTTTGAAATTTTAAAAATTTTAAAAGATACCAAACTTTTTTTCATGAGCAAGCATGAAAGAGATGCATAGTTAGTGAGTAGAATAGGTATTAAAGCTTTTGAAGCACGCACTACTTACTTTTAATTCCCTGGTGATTCCAGGAACACGTGATAAATCAATTCTGTTGTTTTTAATTGCCAACAACTCATGTGTCATTGCTTGATACGTCCACTGAAAAAATAAAATTGAATCATTACATGCCTTAACATTTCTTCAAATGAATGAGCTAGAGAAATTCCCGTTCACATATTACCCTCCTATGTCATGCAATTTCAAAGAACTAGAAAAGAAGCATGCATTCAGCTACAAGACTTTAAAACGGTATCAACACATTTGAAGAAAGCCGTTGAATAGGGAAATCTAATACGTCCGTGAAAAAGTCACCGCAGACCCAAATGTCTCAAATCCAAACATCTAATATCTCTGTATATAGCTTAAAATACACCTTTACCAAGATTATTTTTTCGCATATATCGCTTTAAGACTAATTCTGTCTTCGCAACTCTCTCTCTCTCTCTCTCTAATGTAACATTGAAATGATCAGCTCTGTATATTATTCCGTTGAATAGTCCATTGTCATAGCTTGATCTGATAGGAAACGAGGTTGAAGAAGAATGGAATTGATCTTCGGAAAATGTGAATTTATCTGACAAGTTATAGTTAGGAGACCAGAAGCGCGCTCAGATCAACTTTCGAATTTTGGACTGCAAGAGTGAAGGTTGCAAAGGAAAATTCTTTACCTGGTTAAGTAATGGAGTGACAGGATCGTCAGATCGATCGAGGATCAGTAGTAAGGGTGAGATATCTGACTGGCGAAATTCAAATAAGCCAGCTTCTTGTCCCATTTTTAACTGAAAATTAAAAAAACGTGTCAGATAAAGGTCTTAGAAATTTTTTTTGGGACTAATGAGTCAAATTTCAACAAAAATTATCAGAACTACTTTGAGACTTAGACAAACAGAGTAATCAAAAATCTAGTAAGAATGAATTTCAACCAGTCTCTGAAGACTAAAAACTAAAACTAAGAAAACAGTCCTTAATGGAGTTTACATAGAAGAATTTAGCACTGTTACAAACAATTTTGGAACAGGATGAAAATGTTCATTACGAAATGAACTTTAAAAGCTTATTTGAGTTATTTGAGTTTTGAATAATTCTCCATTTTTCAGAAAACCTGAGATATCAAATGTACAGTAGTTTTTCGAGAAGAAGATAAGACGATCCAGAGTATTAACTTTAAAAGTAGCAAGAATTATATTAAATGGGACGTTCAAGCGGCTGTGTAAATTATGTTATACAGAAATTTGCACTAAACATACCATGATATTTTCAGCAAGTCTTTTACACATGGTCGATGAAGATTGATATCTTATGATTGGCTTTTTTCTCAAAGACAGTAAAACAGCCAGTAATCCATCTGTAACACGATCTTGTTTATCAGCTATCCAGTTCTTTCCCTAGTCGTAATTAGAATTGAATGATTCATTTTGAATAAGTACCAAAAAAATGATATTTCCTTAAGATTTTTACTTTTTTACTAAACTAACTGGCTACCTCATTACTTCAGGTTTTATCTTCAACGACTTCAGGTAGAAAAAGTAAAAGTAAAACTTTGTTTTTAAATCCTTTTTATCTCTCTTTACCTATTTTTAGCTATCAAAGTTGATGAAAATTGGTGAATTTCCGAAAGGGTAAGACTAAACAGTGCAACCACCCCCCAACCAACCTCATTAAGGTTCTTGAACTATGGGCCTTTTTAAGAAAATACAGACCGGCCTGTAAATTATTAACCAATTATGTGACCAAAACAAAAATAATGCTTGCTTTTCTATATGATCTACCACTGTACAAAGTTTGAAGTCGATTGTCCTTATAGAACTTGAGATATGGACAATGTCATATTTCTATTGTTTATTAACTACTTCTTGAAAAGCTGGCGATAGTGATGAAGTCATATGATAGCAACTTATTTTGCTGATTGATGTCTGATAAGATTTTTTAGATTGAGACAAAATTTCATTTGAAAATTTACAGCCATTTAAAAGTTATAAAAAGATTTTTCCAGAGGGGTGGTGTTGGTGCCAACTCTCCCGTCTGTGATATGGTTGAATCGAAAATTTTGTGGTTTGAATGACAGTTTTGAGTGATAGGAGGTGGTTAAGGATAATCTTGAGTTGCTGGGTGTTGTTGGAGCATAGTTTTGGTTGGTTTGGTGGTTAGAGCATAATTTTGGGTGGTTGGCGGTGGTTTGTTGGGGATCGTTGGGGGTGGTTGCACCGTTTAGCTATACGCATTTTGGAACCATATAAGTGCCAATTTGCATTAAACAGGACGTCAGCCAGAAATATCTGAACCCTAAGTAGACACCTAGGAACATTGTGAGCAGTCACTGGTCAGCCTATAGGCAATGTCAAAATATTGCCAAAACTTTCCAGCAATTAAAGGGTTTAATCACTCATTCTGTAAGGTAATTCTGTCTTAGATAATAAGATTTTTTTATTGGCACAATAGCCTAGATGGGCCATTAGGATCCGATTAAGCCTCCATACATCTTAGAGTAATATACATATTGATGGAACATCTCTATTTGCGATGGTAGTATATAATCGCGAAACTTCTGATGATGTTTGGCACAATAGACTAGGCAACCGCTTGCCACGTGAGAGGTCATGCATTCGAGTCCACCTGTGGTCAACGCAAGAATTTCGAGTGACATCATCAGAAGTTTCTCAATTATACAGGTCTAGAATTCTATTTTTTTCTGGTTTACATTGGGGACATTTAGTTTAAATCAACAAAAATTTAAAGTACCTTTGAACAACCAACAATATTCATAGAAAAAACATGAGGACTGACAGCAAAATAATCAGCATAAAATTCCTGAAAAAAATAAATTAAAATTAATTGATTTTTGGTAATTAGAACTAAATTACCTTGAAAGTAAAATTTCAAATTTCAAAAAATTCAGCGGTTGACCAATTATTTTATAGAAATCAATCAGGGAGAAATTGCAATTTGAGTAACCAAAAGGATCACTGCAATTAAAACAAGGGTTTTCAGCTTAGTGACTTTTACTTCAACATAGGTGCAATAATTTTCAGACAACTGATTATAAATTTATTCCCATTACCAGGCATACCCAAAAAAAACCTACATGAACTTCCTTGACTACTTCTTGATCATCTGCTTCAGCTAGTTCTTTGACAAAAATCTTCTGTATTGCATTACTGAAATCTGAAAACAATAAATCGCAATAAATAGAGAAAATTAGTTTTACGCCACTGTTACGTACTGTTTCTAACTACTAGTATTCCCACTCTCAAACCCAGGGTTACTTGTTAGGATGGGAGGTCCTTTTTTGCCATTTCCAGATCTAAATCCTTATTCTCTAAAATCTAAGCGACAACATTCAGGGAAATCAAACACAATATTTGAGCAAACTTTCAGAGTTGACATGTGTTCAACCACTAAACACAATATGCACAACACTAAACAGCTTTTTACTTAATAGTGGCCTTAATTCTCCCGCGAGTTATCTTTAAAATTGCTAGTTGAAGGCAAAGACTTCAGAAATTGAGGAAATCAAACCTGATTAAACTTACATAAATAGTAGGATCCATATTTTGGGATTTTTAGCTCTTTCTTTAAATGTTCTGTGTTTTCCTAAAATGAAAATATATTTTAAAATATGAAGAAAATTCGTTGTATACTCATGGTAAAGTTCTCTAAACACTAATCCACTATGTATGGATGTGTCATTATCATTCTGAAAGGGCTTATGTCAAACTTTATCGTTAGTAGCAATGTATAAGTGCCTGACGCAAAGTGACCAACCCTCAGGTGACCTTCCAGAAAACTTAGGACTGATATGAAATAATTGCACAGTATTTCAATGTTGATATATATTTTGACTAAGTCCTCTGATGACTTGTCGATGATGTGCACCATTCAATAGTACTGATTGTGTATCTCGCCAGTAGATTGACTACTGGGAGTGTTTGATCCCAAAACGCAACACTGTTCCAACATGAACTGGATAATTCAGTTAGTACAGAAGTTGGACTAGCAACAGTTTTTAACTCTGCTAGAAAAGAATTAAGAAGCTCAAAAAGTGCTGTAAATTCTCAATATCTTTAATAATCTTCAGCAATAAATTGATTTTTCGAAGATCTGAAGATCAGTAAAATATATATCAATTATGTAATCTAGCAATTTCCTTTACCTTTGTTGGTCTTACAAAACATAACGCTTTGAGATGCTTCATAGTTTCTCTAGCTTGTGAGTCAACTCTTTCAAAGAGGAATACTTCTTTCTGTAAGATTTCACTCTGTGCATATACCATGCTCACAATACCAGTCTGCCAACAAAATCAAAATAGAGATTTATATATCAAAAGATTTTCATTTTATTAATAAAGGATAAAAACGCCTTGTTTTCACGTTCAATAGTAAAAAACAGCCTCTGTCACTTGAATACTGGTTTCATGTTTGTCATATGAAAGATGTTGGAACCTTGCAAGCAAGCAAACATGCTGGAAAACTGAGCTAGCATGTTTAGCAAGGCTGAACATTTCCAAATGAACATTCCTCTAGGTTATTATGCTTATGAAATTTTCTACAACCACTATTGACTATTACTAACATATATTAAGAATTATTATAATTAATGAGTTTTAAAGATAATATTATGGTGCCATAGGTGGAAATAAACAACACACAGGAAAAACAGTTAATGAATGTGTATTTACAGTTTCTTTATCCATCAGCAAGACTTTCATTCCAGGCCCTGCATCATCAATCATTTTGGTGATGTACTGCTTCACAGCTATTATTACATTCATCTTTAGATTTTTTTCCCTAAAATGACACAAAAACAATTAAGAACAAGAAGGGTAAAAGAATCAGTAATTTCACCTGATGGCAGCTGTCAAAATGTAGTCATTGTTATCAGTTGTGTTAGCGCACTATGGTTAATCCCTGGGGATGGTATAGGTTAGTCTCAAATAATGTCATAGTATTTTAAGATATTAGACAGAAACTCACAAAACCAAACGTTTGCAAACTCAAGCAGAATTTTTATGTTGTATATGGTATATTCTATTTGGCTGTAAATTGAGGTTAGGACTGCATGTTTGTGCCAGTCACCACCAGTTGACAGTCAGGGATAGCTACAAATTAGGACATTATCTTTAGTCCTAACAGTTGACAAAAATCAACTAAAATTTTGCAGAAAAAGATCAACAAACCACTTGCCATTCAACAGCAGAGAAATCAAATAATTGAATTGATGCAAACCAAAAGTTTCAGTTATTGTAAAATGCAATGTCACGTCATACAGTACTCTCATGCATTTCCCTTATGTTCTCATGCATTTCACAGCTTTTTTTGGAAAAAAAACCAACATTTTCCTTAGAAAAAGTCCTGACGCTGCACAAAGCCCAGACACGCCCAGAATTGTTGAGCTGTTTGGATTTAAATAGCAACCAAATAACTTTTATACAACAAGAGCTTATGTGTTTAAATTTTGTGGATTTTTGTAGAATTATATAAGAAATATTTTGGCATCAAAATTTTTCGAAATTTGTTACCATGGCAACCAAAAATTTTGGGGTTGCCCAGAATATACAATTTTTTTAAAACATTTTGAAATCTTTGAAATTGCTTAAAAACCGACATAATGTTAAAGAGAATTATATGAGCTTTCAGAAACTTCAAACAGAATTGAAAAATCATTAATCTAATCAAAAGATATTGACTTTTTCATGATTTTGGGCATTTTTGACATTTTTAGACAATTGATGACGTCAGAAAAAATCTGATGTTATGATCACAGGTTTGATGTTATATTTTACTTTCTTTTATCATGGACTAAGTATGTGCAAAGTTTCAGGGCCATACCATAAGTATTTTCGGAGTTAGATAGGCCCCCAGCCAGTCCATCCCTTATTTTTGCTGTGTATAAAGGGCAGGTACAAAACGTAATATGCATAACACATAATGCATAATAATCAAAACATCTCAGCAACTTCAAATGCTATCAATATCAAATTTTGATCAACACTTTGCAATGTCAGTTGCTCTTAAACATTTCAGTTCTGCTACCTGTCTGGTTGGTATTTTACAGAACAAAATGTTGAATGCTGAATAGCTTTTAAGTCGTTTTGTAAATAATTTCACATATATCAGTCATTTTGACTTGAAATTTTGAAGATGGGTTATAAGAATTAAAGGTAACGCGGTAACTTTAAAAAAAAATGAATACTCATAACATTTGTTCTACTCAATACAATAAGAGTTATCACAAATATAAAAATATCGGATATTTCACATTTTCTTAAAGATTTTGGCGCCTAGCCTACACCATACCCTAAAAAACTCATAATTTTGGGTCAAAAGCTACCGATTTGCACAATGGGACCCATTTTTCAATATATACCCCAAGGATGCTAAAAATCATATCAAAGCTTACTCCCCCTTTTGAGCCTAAAACCTCAAATTTTGGGACCTAGCTCATGGACTAAGTACCTCTGAAAACCGTTTTTGAAAAAACAAACTCTGTGAAAAAAAACAACTTCTCATCACGTCCAACCGCCACATAAGCTGTCTTACCCTATTCTGGATGAGGGTAAAATTACCCCCCCCCCCAGCCTAAAATCCGCAAATCTTATCCAATTTACATGAAAATTGTCACAGACATAAATAGAGCATCATGTGAAATTTTCGAATATTAAAAAGAATTGGTAAAAAAAAGCATTTTTTGGTAAAAATAGAGCGTGTTTTTGATTATTAATAACTTTCTTTGTATGAAAGATATTATTGTTCTGTTTTTGGTTTAGAATTAATAAGACAATGGAGTTTATTCTCAATTTCGAATGAAGTGCCAAAATGTTCTTAAATATGATTACAAAGCGCACCAAAATGACCTAAATTCAGAAAAATGCAAATGTGACGTCACAACTTAAAAATTTGACTTTTTTTGCATCACTCTTTTGGTATTGACTTAGTAAGTAACTGTTCAAAATTTGAAGTCAATATCATTACTGTTTCAAAAGTTATGAACAAGTTTCGAAATGTCAATTTTGGCCAAATTTGTGAAAATGCCATTTTTTTTACCTAAAATCACTCATAATTTCCCACCTTGACGTCGTAAAAACATGTTTGACCCCTATAGTAATTAATTTCCATAGTATTGTATGTAATTTTACAACTTCGTCGTAGAAGCCATAGATGGACTTTGGACTTCTATTTGACATTGCTATAGAGACTATACAGATTATAAATAAATTAAAGGTGGTAACCTTGTAAATTTATCACTTGAAAATGCCAAAAGGTTGAAACTAGTTGTGATCACAGTACTCGTCTCATTATTCTTCCTGACTACTGTAGGTTGTTATTATATATATAGACTATATATTATTGTATTATAAGAGTTAGGGAGAAAACCGAGATTTCGCCATAACTTTTGCTCTCTTCCAGTATAGTCAAACCAGCCAAAAATATTCCACAACAAAATGTAAACAAACCACTTCTTACACAATACCGTAGATGGGGGCGCCTTACACATTGACGAGGCAACATTGACACACTGCATAACAAACAACATTTTCTGGTCTGCACTTTAAAACTTCACAATGTTTACATGTTTGAGCTTAGTTGCAGATTAAAACG
>JAUBWS010100432.1:0-10802 GCA_032270445.1 Darlingtonia californica | reverse complement strand
CCTAACAACTAACCTGTACACGTGGAGCTATTTGTGAATCAATAAAACAGTCAACAATAGTTTGAGCTTTCTTGACAACTATTAGTTCATCATCTTTAGTATAGTTGCCCAACTTGGCGCACAAAACAACAGCATCAGCAAAGTCCTTATACCTGAAAAAATGTTGAATGTTTTTCATTAAAGATGAATGAAGATTTGTTCAATAATGTTTAAATACATTTTCCAGATTTGCAGCTAAATAGTAAGTCGAATGACCGCAGTCGAGGGCGACCCGAAGGCTCCTTTTTCGTTAATTACTACACCGAGGTGTAGAGTAGAATGATACTACTTTCCCTGGACTGCTCCACTTACCCTTGATCCTAGCCTTATATTTCCGAGTGTTAAACAAGGAGGCATCAAGTACAAATTTTTGAATCTTTGGTTTGACTCGACCTAGGATTGAACCCGGGTCTCCCGTACCGTTGGCGAACACTCTCTAACCACTATTCCAACCGCCAGTATACTAAGCTATACTAAATCATATTCAAGGGATTGTAATCTAAAGGAATTAAATTTCGAGGATCCATGAAATCTGAGAATATTGAATATGAATCTAAGAAGATTTGATTTTTGTTTTCAATCCATATTAATCAATTTCTACAAATTCTATTGGGACAAGATTTCACAAACAAAGTCTTTCCAAGTTATCTAAAAAACTAAATTTCTCGGACTTTTTGCGGATTCCCTTCAAATACATTTCATTGTGATTTTAAAGCACATGTGCACCCTATTGTTTTCTGTATATGTGTCTACGGGAAAGAGGGGCTTGGAAATTTTTACCGCGACCGTACTCTACCCGACGGCAAAATCACTGAAAAACGTCTGCGGAGGAAGTCATTTCTAGTTAAGCGGCTTAAATAGAAATTCACTCCACCACATATGTTTTTTCAAGATTTTGAGAGGTAAAGAAGTAAATTATGGTTGGTTTATGCCCTCTTTTCCCATAGACCGTCGCATATTTAAAGTTGTATTGTTAAGCTTTCTCTATATATGCCGAAAACAAAACCTAGGTGGGGACGGAAATGTATACCTTTCAACCTCTGACCAGAATTTGAGGTCACAAATAAGTTTTTCTGTGTAAACAAGTTTGTTATTGACAACAATACGTGGAGCAGGTTGTGCTGTGTTGTTACCATGACCACCAGCAGGGACACCATCCATATTATTGACTGTAAATAGAATAGTTGAAAGATGACACTTTAGGTAGCATAATTTTTTTTCCATAATTCTTACAAGTTTTTTTTTCATAATTCGTACTTTAACCCTTAGACACTAAACTTGCTTTTACTAAGATCGGGATATCGGTTGGATTGGATAGTGGATTCTCTATAAAGTGGACACCATCGATGTAAAATAATTTGCCCGCTTTAGAGCGAGATGTCCGCTTTATGGAGGCGGTTCAACTAAAAATAATCAAAAAAAACAAACAACCGCGAGAAAGATAATGTCCGAACATTAAATTTAGTAAGCGAATGATGAAATATCATACAATTGTCAATTGTTTATAAAAACGTGTATTTTTCATCTCGTGTCCGCTTTACAGAGAGTCAATTTAAGCTAAAGTTTCATTTAATGCAGAAAAAAGTGTCCGTTTTATAAATTTATAGAGATTTTTTTTAAGAAAGTTTGTAAATTTCGTTCCCTAATTTACTGTCCGTCTTATGAAGGTGTCCGCCTTAAAGAGTGTCCGCCTTACAAAGATTGCACTTTAGCTTTAAAAATGCTATTACGATACTAATAGCTTTACTCCTGCTTATGTAAAAAAGGTTCGAAATATCACCTCACTTCAAGAGTGGCCATCTTTCCATATTTATCTTGTTTAATAAAAGAATTGCAAATAATTTATCTATAATATAACCCATTAAAATCTACTTTGTACAAGAGTCTTCTTATACGGAAGATAACGTAACCGTGAAGGGAAAATGTATTAGCCGTTCGCGGTACAGACTCGTCAAAATCTTACCTGATATTCCAGATGGTTACTCGCTGCACCGCAAGCTCCGCTGTAAACATGGTTAACCCATGCCTTTAGAGCGTAAGCGTGCCGGGCAAGAAAGAAACAAATCTGAATATCAGGTAATCAAAATCACTGCAAAATGCATTTATAAAACCGCACGATAAAGAGTTGAACAGAATGAAATTTACTTACTTGCGATGAATTGCGCTACATTCAATTTATGTTGCAGATTTAGGAAATTATGGAACAGATTTAATGTATCTCCGTTCATAATTCCACGACGAAAACTGATCACATTTTTTGTAAACATGCGCCACAAACCACGCTAAAGTACAAAGGAAAAAACAGAATTTCATACCGTCCAAAAAGATTATCAACCTCAAGTGGTTTTAGAAAGCAAAGATCAGTAATTGGAATTATTGTCTAGAAAGTACAAAAATTCAATTTAAAACAGGAGGTTTAATTGTGATGGTGTTCAAATCTTCACGAAAAAATTGTGTTTTTAATATTGTTCTTACAGTTTTTTGTTTGACTGTTTTTAAATCTTTATGACCATAAATTGGGAGTACATTGACTCCAATCACACCGCCATCATCAGCAAACGTTAACAAATATTTCGTGAACCTGAAATAATATGAAAAAGCATAAGCAGATGCTGAACTGATTTTCGGACTCGTTAAATCTGATGTTTAAGAGTTCGAATAGGTCATTCATTGGGTCATAAGGACATCTGATGTGGGAGGGGGGGGGGGGGGCTCTTGTCCTCAAAACGACGGTATGTGCGGCTGCGGCCCAAATTTGACGATCGGAAATCAGACCCTTACAGTTCAGGTGTTCGAAAGCTGAAAAATATACCCTTAAAGTGCGTAAAACATATGTGTCTCCCCCCGGGAAGTGACCTTTCTGTAAAATACACGGGTCCTCACAAAGTCGTTACAGTTCAGTTTTAGGAGCAGCTAATTCGTGCAAGAGGCAGAAACACTTTTATCGCATCACTACCTATTCTTGTGGTCCTTCCCTGTCATCTTTAGCGACACTTTCCTACCGATTTAAATAGGAATGACTGTAAATATTGAGAGTAATCTTACCAGTTCTCTTCCATGCTCTTAGCAACGCATGTTTGTGCTGACAACAACATGGCAGGTGGAACTTTGTCCATCAATCGAATATCCCGAATGACATCAGCTTCACATTGTAATGCTTTTCCTGAGAGAAATGGAAATGTAAAAATAATTGGCCGATTGTATTAACAATGTATTAATAATAGCGTACCGTGGCGAATCTATAAATAGACTGAAGTAAAGGATTATGGGATCGAAATGTGGACAAATACACACATATGTTTGACATTTTCTATTGTATTGCAAAGACTTATGAGATCAATTTGCGGACAAAAATAAAAGTGTGACATACTTAAATCGGAACGCTATTGTAAAGTCACATTCGTGCGGGATCTGGTAATTCATTAAAAATCGGTAATTAATTTTAAGGTAATCTATTGCATAATTATAGTGAATTCTTTGAGCAATATCACCGTAGCTAGAGGTTGATAGTAAAGACCGGCAGGTAAATAAGATGTGTGATAGTAATTTATTAGAATAGTACGTCTGATATATATGTCATATGCAGCATCTTCGTATGAAGATTATAAGAATTACTATTTTGAAATATTTTTGTAAGTTTAAACTTTTGGGTTTCATTTAGGCGTTGGGCTTCTGTTTAGGTAGGAATAATAAAAACCTACCAAATTCAGCAGACGGACCAAAATATCTCTTGACAATCCCATGTGCGCGACCTTGTCTTGCTTTTCCACTTTTGCTCATAGTGCGCATGCTTTCAACTGCCGCCCAAAACAACAAGGGCGTATCTGCTTTTTCACGCATCAAGAAACGTTTGAAGCAATCAAACTGTGCTGGCTCATTCAAAACATCATAAAAATTTCTAAATGAAAACAAAATGATATGTAAGCTTAATTTAGCTCTATTGCTACCTTTGAAAAGGAGCCCGATCCATAGCTTACGAATCAGGTATTGGCTAATATCTCTCCTAACTGTTGTTGCAACGTTCAGTGGCACTGAGTTCCTTTAACGAGCTCAAATCTACTTTTTGTAATCAACCAGTAGCAGTTGGTTGAAGCAAACAGTTTATGCATATTTCATGTAGTGCTGTAGGTTGAAGTTTATTTTGACGTTATAATATTACAATGAAAAAGGAATTTTTCCGTCTAAAATATATGATAGGAGCTAAAGCATGGAGAAAGGGCCAAATTTCATACACTGATATCACTCTGTCAATCACAAACCTTGGTTTAGGTGGTCTCACAAAAGATAGCTTTCTCATGTGTCTCTGATCGTTGTTGATCATTCGGTTGTGTCCATCGAAACCGTCATCATTTTCGTTCGAGGAGTCAACAAGTAGACTGGTAAGCGCAGTAGCCTGGCCTCCACTGTAATCATGCACTAAGCCAATATTTCCATTGAAGAAGAGGCTCTCAAGTTTCTCTTGGTTCAAACGTTGAGCTTTTTTGTTGAGTATATGAAGATTTCGAACAGACAAACTCCCTTCATCCTCGCATTCCTGGAATTCAACATCTTCATCACTTGACCATTTCTCAGTTTCATTTGCATCTTTCAACACTTCTTTTTCCTCTGTAAAAAGGGTGTATAAAATGTGTTTAAAAATGAAAGATTTAAGTCATTTAAAACAAAGTTACCGTTTAACCTATTCAGTCTTGGAGTCTTGGTAGGGGTTGAGAGAGGAAACATCAAATTTTTTTGAAATAAAAAAACTAGATAAAATTTTAAAGTTCAATTAAAAACGGATAAAATTTTCAATACAAAAATTTACACGCTTTTTTATAGGCAACTCCTCTATTAGCAACACTAGGCTCAAAAACTATTTTTTTAAGCATTGCCCTTAGTCTCGTTGCAAGTAAAAATCAGAGCAGACCAGTTTCATGGTTATTCATTTTATGTAGCTACTTCAAAATGTGTTTAAAAAGATATTAATACACACGTGATACTAAACAAAAATGGCGTCCTTGATAATAATTTTTGTTGCCAAAACACCAAGAAACAATTTTTAAGTAAGAAACGCCTAATCAACACCTTGAACCTGAGAACAAAAAGATCCTAAGAAAAACTGCCTAAAAGGCATTGCTTATAAAAAAGCGTTTATCATGTTTTACAGGGATGCATTTAAAATTTACGCTCACTGAAGAAAAATGAAGGCATTCAAGTCATTTTTCATTACGTCAATGCAACAAATAAATTTGACAACTTTCCGTTTCTGTTTCTAGCTTGAATTGCGCTACCTACCTAGGATACGCTAGTGACCTTAAGATCCTAAATAGTATAAAGTGGAATGAGATTCATATTGTAGTTAATAGTTGAAAGTAATTTTAGCGGCCCTTGACCCCTGAATAGAAATCTGGAAGCTCTAAATCCTGTGTACTAAAGAAAGGTCTTGGGTCAGCATAAAACATGTTCAAAGATTGTAAAAGTCTTGAAAAATTTCGGAACTGAAAGGGTTAAAAACAAAGTTTGTGAATGCGTAGTTGATAAATGAATTCAAAAATTAATATCTAACTCGGTCTGCTAATTGAGATTGCCAGTTCCATAGCTCTCCACATTCTTGTTCCATAGAATTGGCTTGTACGATTGTAATCGTTCGCTGATAAGAAATAATCAAGATTCATATCCACTTGACTCAAGTCTACTTTCAGATCCATATCTTCCAGGCTAGGTAAAATCAACACGTCTTGTCTGTGGAAGTCGTTCGTTCGGTCCCCACGTTTATTTTTAGTCTAAAAACAATTCTTTTTTGTTAAAAATGTAATTTAAAAAGAAATTGGGTTTTAACTTTTTTATTGTTCATCATTGAGCATGTTTATCAGAAAGCACTAAGAACGTTTCTTAAACGAGTCGAGCGAAGTATAAATTGTTTTATAGTTTCCGCTCAAAAGGTATCTAGTATATACACTTTCTTAAAAACTTAAATTATGACTGAAATAACAACGTTGCTGCTTTCATTACCACCACACAACAATATTTTCGTAAAATTGTGACTAAAAGCAAAGAGCAGAAGCTCATTAACATATATATGTTGGGTATGATATATGATAATAAATATAATGTTAGGTAGCATTGGAGTGGCGCCAAAAATGAGTTGGATCCGTGCTACCGGCACCAATCTTTATTGTTTATATTTTTCTCTTACGTCCTCTGCAAATTCCTTTACAATTTGTGTTGTTGTCATTAATTTGTTCCTGTCTCTTTGTTGATGGTTGTTAGCTGACGGCCTGTACTTAGCTGTAAGGCGCTGATGGCATATCAACATTCTGTTCAACGCAGGCCCGTAGCCAGAAAGTTTTCCCAGGAGGGGCATTCCAAAATAGAGTCACCCGAAGGGCCACCATTGGTTGGCCCTGATAGGCAAGAAAATTTTGCAATTTAAAGCTCCTAGATTGCGAGAAAATGCATTGTTTTAGATCAAGTAATGGAAATCTGCCTGTACATGAAAAATCTCTATTTCGTTGGTGTGACAGATAGAATTTAATTTTTCATTGTGCCAAGAATTGCTGAAAAATTAAACTTTTGCAAAACGACATTATTGTTCTTGTTTTTTCTACTGAAAATTGTGACAGGGAGAGAAAATTTCGATTTGTGGGTGCCTTAGATAGCTGGAAAAAGCACCATTTTAGCTCTTTTGAACGAAACTAAAGGATTTTAGTTGATAAAAGATAAAAGATACAACATAATAGGATAAACGAAAAAATCATTCATATAGGATTTTTTGTAGGGGAGGGGAGGGGGGGGGGGCATTACCCCTACAAAAATTTTGATTCCCATAGCTACGGGCCTGGTTCAACGTTCTCTTCCTCTTTCTGGCTGTTTGCTGACAGCCTGTACTTAACTGTATGGCGCTGATGGCAAATCAACATTCTCCTCTCTCCCTGATTCCAACTTTCTTCCGGCCTCTATAATCTTCTTGAAGGTGGCATTTGATCAATGCTGCTGGGGAGCCATATCTCCATAGTTATTTTGATCTTAAATCCCCGAAATGACTGATATGGTCATCAACTGATGATTCAAGAGTTTGTATTTACTATCTGGCCTACACTTCTCGTTCTACTATCGTCTTATCTACCTTTACGTTTGTTTATACTACCAATATTTACGATATCCCTTTTTATTTTCTATACCCGTTTTTTTTTCCATTGTGCTGTCTTGTTTTCCGTGCTCGTTTGTATTTGTCATTAATGTTCCATTGCTTGTCATCTGACAACTGAGACGAAAGAGCTTACCACTCTTCATACTGTATATATTTATATATGTTAAGACCACCGCAAATCAGCAAAAAATGTTGGATCAACATTTTTTGATAAAAAAACTCGTACCGTAAACATCAGAAAGCTTTCTTCGTCTTTTCGTAAGAATCTTTCCCAAGCTGGCATCAAAAACTATAATAAACAATTTTCAACTAGTTTGTGGTTAAACCTTTCAAGTTTGAGTAGGCCAGTCCACTCGAAATTCAAAAGTAAAAAAAATATAGTAAAAATTGGAAGATAGCGATGGCTCTTCATCATTATTAGGGCATGAAAAGATAAAATTTACCACAGAACTTATTTGAGTTAAAGTCCAAAACAGGCCCGTAGCCAGAAAGTATTCCCAGGAGGGGCATTCAAAGATAGAGTCACCCGAAGGGCCACCATGGGTTGGCCCTGAGGGGTAAGAAAATTTTGCAATTTAGAGCTCCTAGATTGCGGGAAAATGCATTGTTTTTGATCAACTAATAGAAATCCGCTACGTGAAAAACTCAATTTTTCATAGTGCCAAGGATTGCTGAAAAACTAAAATTTGCCAAACGACCCTATTGTTGTTGTTGGTTCTGCTTAAAATTGTGACAGGGAGAGAAAATTTGAATTTTTGGGTGCCTTAGATAGCTAGAAAACACACCATTTTAGCTTTTTTGAACGAAACTAAAGGATTTTGGTTGATAAAAGATACAACATAATAGAATAAACGAAAAAATCATTTATATAGGATTTTTTGTAGGGGGGGCATTGCCCTTAAAAAGTTTTTGTCAGGGGGGCAATGCCCCCCCATGCCCCCCATAGATACGGGCCTGGTCCAAAACCGAAAGCTGAATAAAGCACGTGCCTCGCTTTCCGCGATCTCGCCCCCAAGGCAAGTTTTACTGAAACTTTACTAGTGGATAGATGTCTAAAAGCGATAACCTGTGAATGTCGTTGACGGGCACATTATGTGAGAAAAGGTTAGATGCTGATTTGTTTAAATTTTTCCAAGCAGAACCTTAATGTTAACTTTACCTCTGTTGTAGCTACGGATGCTTCCATCAATTTTGTTATACCAACATCCTGTAGTAAAGCTTCAGATAACTCGTTTTTTGTTTCTCTTTCCAACGAAGTCTCATACTCGCAATCAGGTTTCAAGTATAGATTGACCAACACTCGGAAATGCCTTTTCCTGGCCAATGGCTCATAGAACTGATTATCAGACAACATGTTACTTGCAGCCGTCCAAAAACGAAGATCATTGGTGGCACGTTTGTCCCCAGACTTCTTGAAATAATCGAGCAATGGGTTACCAGCAACTGGGTCAGTGCGCAACGCCGCAAGTAACAACTGCTGTCGTTTCTCTAGAATAAAGGTAAATTGTATGTGATCACAGAGTATGTCGTAACAACGGCCGAGCAACATTTTGAGCCATTTTGGGTGTTTTTAGGACGTATTTGAGACATTCTTCTTTTTGCTTCATAGATGCTGTCCATTGATTTATGGGCAAATTCACAGAAATTCGTAGAAATTAAGAGAAAAACATTATGGAAATGTTTATCAAATTAGAATTTCTACGAACATTTAGCGTTTTATGCAAAGGGTCCGAAATTTGGAATAGCATACCTCATTTATTACGATGAAAAAATCGCTTGAACAAAATCTCGTACACATGCCCAATAAATCCCAAAAAGTTCCCATAAATCCAAAAAAAATCCAAAAAATCCAAAAAATATCTCATACATTTGAAAATTAATCTTTTCCAAAATAAATCTTTACACCCGAAAAAACCCAATAAATCCTAAGGTAACCCTCATAATTCACATAAAAGTCACATAAATCCCAAAAAGTCTCAAAAACTCCTATAAATCTGAAAAAACCTATAAATCTGAAAAAATCAAATTAATCACAAGAAAAACCACATAAATTTGAAACAAATCTTTTTTCAAATAAGTATTTGAAAAAAAATCCCAAAAATCTCCAAAATAAAATTTCAATCCGAAAAAAAATCTTCAAATCTCAAAAAATCTTTAAATCATAAAAAGATATTTCGATCTTTCAATCTTGCACACAATATTTAGTAGTGATTTACCTCTCGATTTATTGAAAATTTCATTCTTAGAACAAACTAAAGTTTCAAAATTTCGTTTTAGGTCAATTTAGGTCAAATAGGCCCTTAGTAACTTCATTCTATCAAAAGTTCACAGAATCAACAGGTGTCAATTGTTGAAAGCCCCAAAATCGATTCGTGTAATTCAGTTTTGGCAAGTGTATTATATTTCCCCAACGCTTTATTTTACATGTAAGGATTTGTAACTTATTAGCCTTTTCAAAATATTTTTATAAGAACCGTAAACACATTTTACCTGGAAAGACATGGAGAACATTTTTTTCCAAGAATTTTTCAGTAAATGGTGGTTGCACGTTGATCATTGATCGATCGACATGAATCATTGGAGCTGTGATAGATTTTGATGTTTTGTCGATTGTTTTGATCAAAGGAAATCGAATGCCTGGAAAATAAAACGAATTGGATTTGGTATCTTAAAAACGTCGTTAATTGCGAAATAGAAATGTTGTGAAATTTTAGCACAAAGTTGCATAATGTATAATGTAAATTGATTTATATCGCAAAATCAAGAATTTTGACAATATTTTATTAATTTCTTACCTGTCTTTACATCTTTTGACCGCAAATATGGAGACGGCGTATTCCGGTTACGCCTTGCACTTGTATTTCTAACACAACCTTTTCCACCAAAGCCGGAACAAGGACGTTCATGTAGATATCTTTTTCTATCACTTCTTTTGTTTCCTTCAGCTTCTTCTTCACTTGTGGTATTTGCAAAATCATCTTCAGTATCCGCTTCATAATCATTATAAATATCTTCAGTCTTTTGAGCAAACATGGCTTCGTAAAGTGTAGTTTGGTATTTCTGCGGTTTCCGGTTACATGCCATTGGCTCCTCTAATAACGGTATATCATCCTTCCGTATCTCGTTTTCATCATCTGATTTTGTCACAACATTGATGTTAGTCTTAGTAGCTCGATTATCCTTTTAGAAAAGAAAAACAATTATCTGTAGAACATTACATTGTCATTAATAACGGTTGTAAGAATGACTAATGTCTAATTGATGAGCGCTCAGTAGATGCGACCCAAACTGAAAACTGAAGTAAAAGTCAAACTCATGATTTTTTAATCACTAGTCTATACCAACCGGATTTATCCAATTCACATGAAGAAGTGTCAGATGTTAGACTCGATCATCTTTTCTGTGTACACAATTGGTTCAATTTAATGGCGTGCTAGTAACGCAAGAGTGGGTTTCATTTTCACTTCATCCAATACAGAGTTTTCCAAAAGATCTACTTAGAAATTGCCCCAGAGATGTCTTGTGGCATGTCCGTTTTGTCCGTTTTTTCACTATATATATATATATATGCGTATGAACAGAAAATACAAAAATGATAGAAACTAAAACTAATCTTAAACATATAATGAAATCC
>JAUBWS010100410.1:0-10806 GCA_032270445.1 Darlingtonia californica | reverse complement strand
CGCCATCTTCAAGATTTATATAAACAATCCGTTTTTTGACGCATGCGCAGATCTTAATTGCACGCCGTAAATGGCCGCCCAACCTAATTACATAATCGCCTTCAGAAAGTGCAATGCTAGTGTTGGTTACGTGCGTGGAACAGATTTGAAAACCATAGATGCTGTGAACCTGCAGTGGTGGTTGCCTGCTGTTGGACACTCAACATTTTCGATAGCGAAACTGGCCTGGAAATCAACCAACTCTCCTGACTGGCAGAAAAAAAGAACCAAGAAACCAGGACCAGACGAGGGCAGATGCACAACACCATAAAATGCACTACCAATCTTAAAACGACGCTCGAACACACAGCAGCCGAATGTCGCTCCTGTGAAAAATATGGCATGTTTTGTAAAATGGCAAAAAAATATTTCTTAGATAAAGCACTAGCCAGATGCCTTTTCTTCACATAGTTCAACGTTTCATGTGTTTATTAATTTACTGAGCCTCGTCTAACTAATTTTACTTTTCTAATTAGCTCTTACCGCGACACTAAACTTTTAATGTTTTCAGGTTTGGCTTCCTACACATTAATTTTACCCTTTCATACCTGCCGTCGATTTCAAGAATTTGATTTCAGATTTCAATAGTTTATCATTATTCCTGCTATTTTGTTTTACTTTCGGCAATTCCCTTCACTCTGGCTACAGTGCAATGTTCATAATATAGTCTAGTTTTTTTTTCGCTAAACATTTTTTTTACATTTCTAACAACAGCTATTGGATTAATTTTTGGTCTCTTCCTAATAAATGACACTTAATGGTTATATCCACTGTTCAATCGCTTACCATAGCTTTTTAATCACTAGCCTCAACGCAGTACGTTCTGTAGCGTTATGCCACGAGGCACGTGCTTACTACTGTGCTCAATGAACTGCTTTGTGGCTGTTGGTTCTAAGTTATATGCTGACGTTAGTTTGACTTAAAGTCAAAAAGCTAAAGCTATCATATCGTTTAATATTTTTTTCCCCACGTCATCAATCGTAATATAGCTTCTTACTAATCCTTTTCAAGTCTGATCTTTGGTATCTCAGCCTCATAGTTTTGTTTCTGTAGTGTAGTATATAATCGTTAAAAAATATTGTTTCTCTAATATTCATTTTACAAAAACCTACGCATATATACTAATCTTTTGCTATTTCAGTAGAATTAGCCAAATGTAAATCTTTGGAACTGAAATATAATCCGCTATTATTATTATTGTTAATACCGGCAGATCTAATCAATCCTAATATCGCCATCTTATTTTAAGGAAGGTGACCGCAGTATATGTGGCAACTACCGAGGTATATCACTGCTAAGTTGTGTCGGTAAGATTTTTGCTGATATTGTCTTGCAAAGAGTAAAAAAACTTGTTGATCACCTTTATCCTGACTCACAACACGGTTATCGTAACGGACGTGGAACAATTGATGGGATTTTCACAGTTCGACAGCTAATTGAAAAATCGAGGGAACAAGGTCAACACTTATATATTGCCTTTATCGATTTCACACCGTCAATCGTCCACTTCTTTTTCAATTTCTTGGGAAAATAGGGTGTCCGACCAAGCTTCTCGAAATCATAAAGTTACTGTACTCGGGAGTAAAAGCACGCCTTATCATGGATGGAGAACTGACAAACCCTTTCAACTACGATTGTGGTGTGAAACAAGGATGTAAACTCGCTCCCACATTATATGGTATATACGCTACAATTGTTCTGTGGATAGCTTTTCAAGATAACCATGAACACTCTATTCTCGTAAGATTTCTCACCGATGGGAATCTTTTCGATCTTAGGAGGCTAAAAGCTAAATCGAAAGTCTTCCTCGTGTACATACGTGAAGCTCAGTACGCGGACGACATAGCCATTTTCAGTGATACTTCTGCTTGATTACAATCACTCCTCACTACCTTCTATCTTACTACAGAAAGATTTGGTCTTCAAATAAACGCGAAAAGAACTGAAGTCATGTGTTTTGGTCCAGAAAGTGACTCCTTCATTGGTGAGATAAAACTGTCTTGTGTGAATCATTTTAAATATCTTGGCAGTATTCTATCCAGAGAATGTAATCTAAACGAAGAATTAGTTGCACGCATTCAAGCAACATCATGTGCCTATGGTAGGCTAAAGGATCGCGTCTTCAACAATCACAACCTCACGATTCGGACCAAAATCACCGTTTACAACCAATGCCTCATGTTGATCTTGTTATATGGAAGTGAGACTTTGACTCTGTATGCCCACGAGATTAGACAGCTTCGAAAGTTACAGCAACGGCCTCTCAGAAACAGAATGAGCATTAAAACTTTCTTTCTTGGAATGAGATAGTACTGGATCGACTTATGTGGCGACGCAGTATATTTTCAGTATTTTTTGTTTTTTCTAAATTTCTTAAAATTCTTATATGTATTTTTACTCGTTTGCGAGCTTAGGCTTACCTTAAGGGCATTAATTTTCGCGGGAACTAATTTTCGCGAATTTTGAGCTTTCTGTTGTTCTTGGACAATAGTCTTTTGTTATAGAACAATAGAATTCGCGAAATTTGCGAAAATTAATTCCCGCGAATATTAATGCCCTTAAGGTATTATTGTTATTAAATTGATCCAAGGTTGTCCGTCATCCGACGAAAAATTCCGTCACTTACTTTAGTGTTTACATTCTAGCGCAATGCTGCGATAATAAACAAACATCAAATCGAAAGTGAAACGAGAATGCATTTCACGCCGAAAAAAAGTGACTTAGTTCTACTGTACAAAAGAGTAATGTGACTGGAAAACTCTACCCGTAATTGCGTACAGCTTTGTTGAAGTTTTTCTGAAGATTCAGTAAATCTAAAATTTTTATCACGCAATAATTGAGTCAATTCCCAGAAAACGTCAGTTCATTTTGCCTACTTTTTCGAAATTATAAATCTTAAGAAAAAGGGACTGTATAAACTTTTTTATACTGTACGCCTAATCATAACACTTGCCTCGTTTTTAAGTAAAACCTTTGAGACTCATGATTACTACATGTATAATCACCACTTGATCACCACAAAAAAAAAATCAAGCCTATTCGTATGTCCTCCCAGAAAGCAACCTCGTTCCCAGGGCCATCCCCTTGCTTTTTGATATGCTGATGAAAAAGCAAGGGGATGGCCCTGGGGACGAGGTTACCCAGAAAGCACTCAGGTGCTTGATGAGCCATAACAAGTTTATTTGAGTGACTTTTGATAAAGGCTGCGATTTAAGTATTAATTTTTCCCAATTGTTTGGATTCAAAAGAAACACCAAATGAAAAATTTTGGTCTATAATTATTAGGGTAAAAAGTAGATCCGCTGTAGGTGTCATTTTTTTATAATAGAAAAGAACTATTGGAGCAATTAAAATAAACAGAAAATTGTGAAAATAAACTAAAAACTTTGAAAATAAATTTGTTCTTAGCAAACGATCGAAAAGTGCAAAAAGAGGATAGATTACCTAGAGAAACCGAATAAAGAGAATATAAGGTATTTTGCAAAACATTTTTTCTTGATTTTTACTTGTGGATAAGAATTCAATCACTGATGTCTCACTAAAATTCACAGTCAGTTGCTTAGTGTTAGATACTCTTACATTGTTAAAAGCGGGGTTAAGCAAACTGCAAATCTATACCGTTACCATGTCAAGAAACTTTCTACCACAATCTATCAGTGTTTAGTTTGGCAACGTTGTACGTCGTGGATCTTGGCTTGCTTAACCTCGCTATTCATGATCATTTGATAATGCTTGACATAAGTTATCCGAGGATGATCACGATATTACGATTGAAACTGTCCCGTACACCATCGATGGTATTGTTTTTGTGTCTCGTCGGCGCACAGTGACTACTGTAATGTTTGAGTCATCAAAACTCAACACTGTTCCCCCAGGGATTGAATAGCTCAGTGACAAAGCAGTTTTGCTAGTAATGCATAAGTCGTGAGTTTAAATCTTATTTCAGTCCTCAGTCCTCGAAATTGCAAATTAAATAAATAAGTAAATAAATTTGCAAACAGATTTGTCATAAAAACAACATTGTTTCTTATAAATTTTTTGCGTTGGAGATGGATTTTAGACTATCCTATTTCATTATCTTTTCCGGTCAATCAAAGCAAAGATGCGTCTACTTGAAGCTCTTATTGCCAAAAAGAAAAGCAATGTTTCAATTTTTAACCAATTTCATCATATTATTTGTTGGAGAGCTGGTGGAAGTTGTTTTTAACTGCAAGACGAACCGTTTGGTGTGTATTTCTTCCGTTTGAGGTTCCTTGAAGTTTTCACAGTAAAGTCTCTAAAAACTGTTTGAAAGAACGAGTCATGTCGAAATATTTCCTTCCATTATTAAAACAAATTTAAGAACCTTTACTATGGAAAACTTTAAGGGTCTTCAAATGCAAGATTAACTGTGTCTACGAGTTCACCCTTGTTTTATCTTCACATATACATATATAATATATAGGCTCGCTGTACGTCCACGTATCACAAACGCGTACGCTTTAGTAATTATAAATAACAAATTTAGAGACCATATGATATCATAACAAGATTTATTTACCTGACGTCGTTTGAAAGGTTTTGTCTTCAGTATTTTCAAAATACCGTTATAGTTTTGTTGCATTACATTAAATAATACAACGAGTGGGGAATTTGACCTTCCGTGCAATAATGGTTTCCATACTGGTTGATGACTGAAGGACAAATAACTTAAAAACATTAGGACAAAAAGTAGTACGACAAAATAATTGTTTGTTGAAAATACTGATTGGTTATATTTGTGAATTGGGTCTCTTTTCGCAAAAATTGATCCAGCAGATTTTTTACAGAGCGTGATTCGCAGAAATCAATCCCGCAAAATATTCTAAAGTTGAGGATTCGCAAAAAACTAAAATGTTTTTAAAAATAAACTAATTTGTCAATTATGTCAAAGTTTTTAATTCTCAATGTCTAATCGGAATCGTAAAAATAAATCCTGCAAATATTATCGAATTGATTCGCAAAAGTATACCTCGCACATAATTTTCCCAAATAATTGATGCATTAAAATTACCCGAAAAGTGGAAAATACAATAAGCAACGAGATATTATTGGACAAAAAAGTTGGAAAAACATTTGAGGCATTATAAAGTGTCTGTTTGCAATTATTGCCATATTGGTTTTCTGCTCTCTATCTCTGTGTGCAGGCGGGGAGCAAAATATCGTAAATTTATTTATATCCCTTTTAATTGTTTTTATATTATATATTGCTTGGAAAACAAAAACAAATTAGGAACAAATTATGGAAAAATCATGCTTGTATTACAGCAGACATCCTGCACTATATGGTACGACATGCAACTCAGAATTACAGTTTAATATCTAATGGTAATGAAATTTAATATTTCCAAATTTTATACATACATACAAATACATGCACAGCAAATCCAAAATAAAAATTTACTTTTAAACTATAAAAATATTTAGGGTGTTTTTACTAAGATATCACTAAGTTTTCAAACTATGTGCAAAAATATCAAAATATGATACATACTAAATTAATATAAAAATAAGGGATTCATAGTTTCCGAGGTCTCGCTTTGCCGGAATTGATATCCCCGTATAACCGTGAAGCTATCTATAGGAATTTGTGAGGTATACAGGATTACTGCAGAACGAGGGCCTCAGCATACCGGGACAGTTCTTTTTCACGTAAACAGCTCCTGATAATAACGTTTTTTTAAGCCATGAATTTCAACATTATGTAGGGTTTTCCTTGTTGGGTTATAAATGAATTTATACTACAATGCTCATAAGAAAAGATGGAAACCATAATATGTTTCAGGAAATAAAAAATCGTAAAGAAAATTATGAAAATAGTAGAATCCAACCAAAATTTTACTCTAAATTTAATTCTATTCTAACATTGACAAATGTTTATTTGTGTGAAATGAAATATTCTGTTAACTTATTATTCGTATGACAAACTTTTAATCATTCAAGATTTATTTATACAGATAAGCTATTATTAGCTATTTCCAAACTTATGTCTGTTACCAAAAATAATTAAATATAGTATACAAAATATTATAATAAATTTTGGTGAAAGCGTGATCTACATATTTCAATGAATAGACCCAAAAATAAGATAGTTAGTTATTTTTAACCCTGCAATTTAAATAAAACAAAAAATCCAGTCTTGTTTCCTTATTGTATACACCTACTTTGCAATACATTTGTCAAAATTGACTTTTCTCTTAAGAAAATTTTAAAATACCGGACTATAAGTCGTTCGAAAAATGTAAAAAATAATAAATCGGCAAATACAAAATTATAACGTTGATAATTCACATTAACGATGACATGCTTAAATACTATACTTGAAATTGAGGACTAGTCTTTCAGAATTCAGCAAATTTTGTCAACGTCATAATCATTCAATACTATCTCTGAAAATCGCCTATTTGTCAAAAAATTAATGAAAATATAAGTTTTATGAACATGCTAACGGTTGAAATTATTAATTTCAATAAATTAATTTTTGATTAAACATACGATAATAAAATTATTCACATGAAAATCATAAGGTACAGAAGAAACCCATTCGTCGTACTCGTACTTAAAACTATCCGCTGTCGCCATACGCATTATATTTCGTTGTTGTCGAGGAGGGATGATCATACATGAACTGTTATCATGAGTGAAAACATCCAATGTTTCTGTATGAATTTCTAACCAAGCATCCCCGCCCTTCATCAACAAACCATCTTTACCTTTGTGAATGATATGCGCACCCTCACTCACCACCCCTTGTGTTTTCTTACTGTTTGAAAAGCAATACACATCATTTCTTTGTTTGTTTCTTACTTTGACAAAATTCATCTCATTGTATTTATATAGTTTTTTTTCATCCATCAAGTCAAAAATTCTCTTAAACCAGGCATCGTAATTGTTTTCATAAAAATCAAAATTCTTTTTTCGTATCCACCTGTCTGCTCCTTTCAGTAAAAGTTCATCGATGTCAACAAGGCAGTGTGGATTTTTCAAGATTTGTTCACTTCCATTTTTTGCAGGTGAAACTTTCGGTTTCGTTTCAAAATGACTGATTCTTTTTTTGAGTTGATCGATTTCTTTAATCTGCTTTTCGATATCCATGAAATGCGTTGAGTTTTCGATTTTTAGTTTTTCGATTTCTGACGTTTGCTTGTCGATTTTTGCCGCTTGCTTGTCGCTTTCTGTTTTCTGCTTTTCAATTTTTTCGTTTTGATTCTGAATTTCAGTTTTCAAAAACGTCACTTCATTTTCCAGGGCTCTCGATTGTTTACACATAAGTGTCATATGATGTGTTGTAGATTTCTGGTTGTGATCTTCTTGCTTTCTTCGTTCAAACTAAAAGGACGAAATCGAAGTTTATTGACGCCAGACCTGTTTTCTCTGCAGCGCATTATTTAGCATAAATTACATACCACCTCGTTTTCATGCCTCTTTCAGAGACAAAAAATTATAACAAATTGTTAAATCTGTTACAGCACAAAGATTGATATGTATGGCGTAACGTCCTATTCAAAATAAGGCAGGAAAAAATCGCCTGCTGTATACTGCCTGCTAAGATTTTACAGACTTACTTAACTAATAACATAATAATACTAAGTTTAAGCAGATTTTTGTAGTCCAAGAGGCTAGCTACCAGAAATTTCGACATATATGATTTTTTTTCAATTTTAATGTTTATTCAGATTATTAACAAATAAGTACGTAACCATTTATTCGTCATTATAATCATAATTATACTTACATGACGAGAGACCATCATCGTCAAAGTATGAGCGTACAACAAGCTACACACGCGAGATTTTCTAGCAATGCATATTTGAGAAACATGATCAAATCTTAAAGGTCAAAATTAGTAATAGTAATCGCATAGTTTGGAGGGCAATTAATAAAAAAATAACGAGTTGCAAGAAAATGCATAAAATCATACCTCGTCCTCCGGACTCGAGATGATTTCGGTGCTTTTTCTTGCAACTCGTTATTTTTTTGTTAATTGAACGACAATAACCATGTGATTCCTTGTTAATCATCAGGAGAGCATAATTTTTGTTGTTTTTCTCGAAAAAAGACATGTCATATGTATGCCCCATATCATAAAATGGAATCTTACATGAGCCTTACATCAAATTTTATTTGTTTTCACATAAGTTATTACGGGAATTAATCATCTCATTTCCGCATATGGGAATAAAATATGTTTTTTTAAGTTATATATGTCTCCGTTGGCCATGTGTTTGTGGATCTTCTCGTGTTTTTACTTGAACTGGCATTTTTTAAATGTTTAATGAATTCTTGGTTTGCACTCCAAAATCTTTCCATAATGATTTAATTAATAATGAAGAAATGTTAAAACTTGTTTCTTTTTGTTTTGTTTTGATTCAAAAAATTTCCGCGGAAAAAAAAGGAAAAAAAAGGTTAAAATGTATTTTAATGACCCGAATAATGTTGATAGTTACAACTGGTGCCCAAATTACTTTTTTGTAATTCATTGGTGTACAAAATATATTTTGACTTAGAAAAGGGCATTAATACGGATTTAATCGCATGGGCTAAGAACCAATCAGATTAAAATAGCTATAATTGGGTTAGAAGTAAAACCTGGCTAAATGTTGAACGATTATCAAAATGAAGATATTCTTTCAACTGATTCCATGACAACAAAGCCTTGATCACCAAAATTGATGGAAACTAATAAGTACTTGGATATTGACTCTTGTTTTGTGACATTTTGTAGTTTTAAATTTCAGACTGAAATTTCACGTGATAAAATGTGGATGACAAAAAACCTTTTTACGGCATTCTGTAAAAAGAGGATTGAATTTTTTGACGCATTTTCAACAGTAAGGGAAGTTTCATCTGCTAGGCTTACTTAGCTTTCTAAATCAGGATAAAGATTGTTGATGACAATGGCCTGTGTATTACCAAATTGCTCATTTTTGATTGTCTATTGTGGGAGACCTACTGGGAGTTTGGAAACACTAATAACATCATACGAACCGCAAAAGGTTTAATTTTTTGATACGTGTGACATTTTGTGGGTTACAATGTTTCTAGTGTTTACAAAGTGGATTACATTGATTAAAAGCAAGCTCACTCTAAGTGATTGTATATTCATGGATACATTTCATAGATATTCATTTCTAGGTATATCAAGTTTCAGTATAATATATTTATATGATCATAAGTGAATACATTGTGGATGTCAAAGCAGCTCTTCTCTTTGTATTTTCAGTTTTGGCCTCTATTGCTAGCATTGACAGGCCTTCAGAAACTCGGAAAATCACCAATAACTTCTACTTGATAGTATGGATGAAGATTTGTGGATTACTTGTAAAAGTCTTGGATTCAAAAAGTGAAATTTTTAGCGTTACAACTTAAAAATAGCTCAAATGATGAGTCTGACTAGATCAGATAACGAATTTCTGACACAGTCGTTAAGCTTGACAGGAGAAGAGGTATCTAATTTGTTAAGACTAATAACTTCTAACCAACTTGAGTGAAAAGATGTGGATTATGTTATAGAAAGTCGTTGCATAGCTTATCATTTCTTTTCTTCGATTTGAAACATACCTGGCAGTTTGTTTTTCATTTATTAGTGTAATAGATTTATATTAAATTATGAGAATGTTACACTATTATCCCAAAAATTCTCACCAGCCAAATATTATCTTTATGCTATCCTATGCTAATGTAAGGCAACTTTGTTTCAAAAAATTTCCATGGAATTAAAAAATGCTTCTAATTGTTTTGATTTTTAATTGTAACCACAATATATCACATGACCTGCTTTTAAACTTCTCACCAGGCAAACAAGATATATATGTATTACTGTAAAACTTTCAATGTAAATTTACTTTGTTATCCACAAATATCTAACTTTCAAGAAAAAGATAGTACAAATTTGGGTGATTGTAATCCAGAAAAAGATGACTTTCTAACTTGAAAATAGATTACCCGGTTATTTCCACAATTGGTCAAGTAATCGATCATACCAAAAGCAAAAATAAGCAATGAAAATATTGAAGTGATGGTTTGTGGCTTACAAACTTCTATTAAATGCATAAAACATGCTTTGTAATCCACAAAATATCATCAAAAATAACATCTAAAACTACTACAGGCAGAGTATGACAGTCTGTTTAAGATCTGAAAATTTTACACTACACAAGTAAGGTCATCCACAAATATTATATTTCATAATGTCGTAATCATGATTGTTAAATGTGACACAATTTTTGACCATGTTGTACTTATTGGCTGTTTTTTGACAAAAAAGTCGTTATTTACTAAATTCTTGACACTTTACTAATTTTCACTAAGAATTTCTACCATGTGAAAAAATCTTTAAAAATTGCCCTTGCAAGGATTTAAAAGCAAGCAAAAATTTCCAAAAATTTGCCAAAACGTCCCTCTAAAGAAAATATTTCCGACATCTTGGGCTATACATACCCCACGACCAGGTATATCATGTGTCAAATTTTCTAAGTAGTGGTACCCAAGCAATAAATATGGTTAAGTACCTATGTACTGGGTCCGTATTGGGTGGATGGGTGTACTTATATTTTGAAAGCAATAAGTACTCTTGTTTAGGCTATGGGTTAGTACCCTAAATGTTTATTTTACAAAATTATATACCGGGTGACCCAAAAAAAAGTATACGCGTTTGATTAAGTATTGTTCAACTCTGCTAAAGCAAAATTGAAAAAAAATTATCTTCATCAAAAGAGGAAAGGCTAACTTAAAATTTGGTGTATCGTT
>JAUBWS010100398.1:0-10808 GCA_032270445.1 Darlingtonia californica | reverse complement strand
ATGCACTAATAGATGCAAGATATATAAAATTGTTCGATATTGAGATTAGTAATGTGGTTTTGTTAAGGGATAATCTTGTATTTAAAAATGAGAAAAGCGAAAAGAGGGCAAGAAAACGTGAAAGGTAGTAAATTTGAATTTAAATAATGAAGCCTAAATCTTTTCAATAGAAAACGTGAGCATGTTACTTAATAATGACATTGAAACAATTTTTTTCATAGAGCGAAACAAAATTAATTTGTTGTTCTACAGGTCGGACCGACCCAGAATTTGGCAAAAATAAAAAAATAATAGTATGGATTTCATTCAGAAGCAAAAGATACGAATCCAAAAGATTTTCCAAGGCGTGCACATATGTTTAACTTAATCTTAAAAAACTTACCAAATTCAGAATAATATGATTATTTAATCATCAGAATAACACATAAATGAATCATTGAAATAATTCAACCTACTGATCTATATTATTTTTTAGGCTTGAACTGACCCTAGAATTAAGAAAAAAGTATTTTTATTTTACTGACCGACCAACCCTAATTTCTCTGAAAATCTGCCTGTAAAACAATAAATTAATTATGTTTTGCCTAGGATAAAAATTATTGTTCAGTTGAATTTGGACAAATGAGGCAGTGAGATTACTAGATTTATACGGATATTTTTGAAAATTGAAAAATGGTATGCATATTCATAAACACTCCAGATTTTACTACTTTTTTGTTAGATATCATAGTTTAACATGTCAACAGAAAAAAGAATTAAAAGCAACTTTTCAAAATAAATTTGAATTGATTATATTCAATTATTAGTAAAAGAAAAATTAATAAAATAGTCTAGTTTAATAAAAATTATCTATAAAAATTACTGACATACATTGTCATTTGTCATCACTTTAGAACAGTAAGTCATAAATTTCCACACCTGTCTACAGAGCTAATAGTGTTGCATTGTATTATACTGGAAATTGTCAATTCGCTTTACAATTAAGAAACTGATTCAGGAACTGATTGTGTTATGTAAGTAGATAAATGTATGTTGATGGTAAATTTGGCAAGGATAATAGACGTAATGTGTCATAACAGTTGCTGCAATTTGAAATTGGATCATCATAACAGTCAAAATCGATGTTAATAACTATTATAACGATGTCTTTATCGATGTTTTTGGCAGTAAATTATTTAAGAAGGTGTTGAGCTGAGTCAGCCAATGAATATAAGTTGCTGTGAATTTGATAAAAAAATTATGTTGATGAAGATTGTGCCAAGAAGTACACCAAATACAGTATCAGCATATTTGCAAAGCAGCAAGTCTTAATTACTAGTATTATTATGACTTGATGATGATAATTGAAAGTGTGTAAGCACAATCGATATAATGTGTTCGTGTTAAACAAAAACAACCATTGTATGTTATGACATACCAAATTGTGTTATTTGTTTTGGTAAAAAGTGTATCCATATAGTCATGTACCAGCAAATAGAACCCCTAGCAGTATATAAGAGTGATGCATATCTTTATTATAAGTTGTGGAAATTTTTAGATACATTAAATAAAATAAACAAATTCAAAAATCTGATAAGGTTAAAGAGTAGTACATAAACAAAAAATATAAATCCTAACTTGTTCCATACAAATTTTTTTCAAGATGAAGAAGACAAAATCACTACAGATGTGAATAATAACTTAACTTAATAATAACTTAAAAGAACAAATTCCTGGTTTTCAGGTGACGTTCCAATATGGTGAAAAAGGAAAGCACAAATATACAAACATACAAAATTACAAAAGTGCAGAGCTATTTATTTTAGCAAGCGTTTTATTTCATTTTTAAAAAGTATGTTTGTTTATATTTCAAAATTGGTGATCCAAACCCACCCTGTTGCTTTAAACAACAGAGTTAACATCATCAAACAATGGATGTTTTCTTTTGGTCTAGCCCACTTGGGGGCATTCAAATAGTATGTTTGTTCAAGGGAGGGGAAGGTGGTTAGGCCAAAAGCAAACATCAATTGTTTTTATGATATTTTATTTGATATTTCGAAGAAGCATACTTTATGATTGCCCTGTTCCCCCTGCTTGAACAAACGTCCTTTTGAAAATGCACACTCAATATACCTTAAAGGTATTAAATATCACGATTTGAAGGTGGATATCTAATTTTGTGTCTTTTGGTAAAAACTCGAATAATTGCAAATTGTTATGCTTTTAAGGTATGTCCAGTTACCCTTCCCCCTTTGCAGTTGATTTCAGATTGTGAGAAGGTGGTAAGACAAAAGTTGATATTTAGTATACGACATGTAATAACAACATTAATATTACATGAAAATAACCTTTACAGAGTCATGATCAGAGAAAGCTACACTTTCAACGAATGCCTCAACTATCAAATCAGAAAATGTATGTTTTTGTACATAGACATGATCCAAAACAGATCCTGCAATATGAGTGGATGTTCTTATAAGCTGCTCATATTCATTCAATACGCTTGCAAGATGTTCATTTGGCTCAATATTGAAATCTCCAACAATTATATTGAGATTGTAAGCTCTTGTTAAATACTGTAAATGAGCATACCATTCAGACAACTTTGAATTATTTTTCCTGTACATTAACATCATTGTTAATTGAAAATTATCAAATTGACAGGTAAATATAGAAATTCCAGAAGTATCAAAAATTCGTGTCAAATTAACTGTATTTCTGTAATAGACAGCTAAACCCATGAAACGATCTTGGGTCACATTAAAGAAGCTTTGGAAATTTTCAATAGATAAATCATGTAGTACTTTGTCATTTATCATTTGGGTTTCAGTACATAAAATTACGTCATTGTTTAGAAAAGTGGAATCTGCTCTGATATCTGCAATGTGAAGATGCAACGATCTTACATTGCAAACTTTTATGCTGAATAATGGTTTCTGATGACATTCAATTTTTGAGAATTCATCTTCAATATTTTGTTCACTTCTTAAGTAGTCATATTTTATTGTTACTTTTTTATCTGCAACAATTACTTTGCGATTAAAGTTACCTGTAAGAAACAATCCCTCCAATGAAGTAACACGGCTAATGGCTACATAAAACTGGCCGTAGTTTAATGATTTCTGCCTGAGCAAGTCGCAATTTACAACTACTTTGTCTAAAGTTAGTCCTTGAACTCTATGTATAGTGCAGGCCCATGATGATGCTATAGGAAACTGTGTTCTTTTAATTACAGGACAACTTTCTTTTTTTTGAATTAGTTTTAAGATCAACGGTGATTTTTTCATTAGGAACTGCACCTAATGACTGCATAGTTAGATGTTCTTTGTCTTGAGTTTCCCACATTTTTGTCATCAAACACTATATACAAAATTTGAATATGATCGTTGTTGTAACCAAATTGGAGAACTGTGCCAATTTGTCCATTTATAAGGTGGTCTGTAATATCAATATTAGATGTGAGCATAACTCTGGCATCAACTTTAAGTTTGAGTTGATAAGCTAGACCTTTTGTTTGACTTTGATTTAGTGTTAAAATTTTATCATATACATTATCTGGGACTGAACTAGGTATCTGATCTACTGCGGTAATTGTCATTAAAGGTTTGGTTATGTTTTCAAGCATAAACTGATTATACAACCTTATAGGTTCATTCTCAGTAAAAATATGTAGCACATCAATTGGATAGTTTACATCTGACTGGTCAATAATTTTTGTTTTGAGCAAATTTAAGTCATTGTATGAAGGCTGTGCCATTCTTACACTGTTAAGGAGATTAATGAAAGTCATATCATCTTTTTGCCGCAACACTTCTGTCAGTTCACACATTTTGAAAGTTCTACATAAATGATGAATGTTATAAATGTTATCGTAGTATTCTGCATAAATTGGATTTTGAAGCACGGGCGGAAGTTGATACAAGTCACCAACAAAAATGATGGAAATTCCTGCAAATGGTAGATAATTACCTTGTGAATAACCAAATATTTCTACTAATCTTTGATGAATGTAAAGAAGAAGTTTATTTGAAAGCATTGACACCTCGTCTATTAAAATCACCTTTACTTTCTCATATGCGGGTCTTAACGAACACTTTTTTTTATCCGAAAGTTTAGGGACTTGCAAACCTTTAAATTCAGGTGGTATAGCTAAACCTGAATGAACAGTTGTACCTGATATATTCACAGCAGCAACTCCAGTTGGAGCTAGTAACAACACTTTTGCTTTATCAACAGATGAGCTTTGATGATTTAAAGTTTTTGATACAGAAGCACAGATAGTCTTTATTAAGAAGCTTTTCCCTGTACCAGCACTTCCCGTTATAAACAATCTTAATGGGGAAATATTGGTTGGATTTTCTGCTGACCTATTTTTTACTATTTGCCTTGCCCAGTTGTTAATAAGATTAAATGTTTGTCTCTGTTTCAATTTAGTTTTGAGATCATCAGATTGATTTCATCATTTGATAAAGTATTTGTAAGAGTTGAGCCATGCGAACTGCAAATTTGTATATCATCAGAATTGACCTGAAAATCAATATCATTTTCTGAATGTAAATTTTGGTTTTGAACAGTTTCTGTTACACCGTCATTTTCTTGCTCTGCAAAGCTATCACTTCTACATTGAGATGTCAAATATAGTAAGGATTGATCTACAAGTTCACCATAGGGCTCAAACTGTTGTTTGTTTTCATTTACAACTGTCAAAACAGATGATTCATTCAGTTTACTCACCTAACTATGTGATTTCGGACACATTAGTTCTGATTCGTTTCTGAAAGGGTAGAATAAAATCAGTAAATGGTGTGCATATGCCTCTGCATTTGAAAGTGGATTTGGAGTATAAAAACGTAATCTGTAGCATCATCATTAAGTACTTGTGGTTGGCAATCATTTTCATCAGGCTTTGGCTTGATGTCAAGACTATAAAAAGCTAAAAACTGCGCATAACACATGTTGTCCACAATACTGTATTTACCTGATTTATATATTTTGTTTGGGCGGTCTATATATCTATCCGAATTATTTCTTTTAAAAACATCAATACTATTTTCAGAAAATTCACTTAAATCTTCCTGTGACTTGCACACTCTAAATATTTTTTCAGGCAAATTTGAATTTGCAAACATTACTACCGGAAATGTCTTTCTCAACCATAATTCTGGCATTAATTGATAGACAGCTTCCTGTACAGAACATTGCCTGTGTGTTAAAAATGCTACTGCTAACTTTTTCATTTGGTCTTTATAGGAAAGTTGTTCAGTTTCTTTAGCAGCAGTTTTCATAGCAGTAGATGATTCTGTTTCACATTTTGAAAAATATGAACACATGTAAGTGACTGCCTTATAGTAATTAAACACAGGTTGTATATCTATGTTGGCTTCCCAAGCTTGCAATCCAATGGCAAAATAATTGTTCACAAAACAAAAATCAGGTGGTCTGTACAAATGTTTTTCAAAATCACTATCAGGTGCAATAGACAGAGCCCAATAATAATCATCTTCCAAAATGTCCAGTTCAAACAAGATTTCAGATATTGTTTTCAATTTGAAAGATGATTTGTGTGGGTCAAGGTATTCATTAATATACTCTTTTACTTGTTTTAAAATTCCATCTCTCTTTTTCAAATTAATCTGTCTCTCACTTTCTAATACATTGTCGCCTAATGGTTCAGCACAAATTGTACGATTAGTAAAGAAACGGCCAAAATTAAAACGACATGGAACATTCTTATACTTTCTACATGATTGAGAATGGCAATGTCTTTGATATTTTTCTACCAAATCATTAAGCTCAGGTTCTGTCGTTTTATCTGGAAGGTCACCCCTTACGATACTCTTAATATATTCAATATATTCAGATTTGGTTTCTTTTGAAAGTATTGGTGTATTTTTAACCCAAATGAAAGAATGAATATGAGGTGAGCCGCGAAACTGAAACTCAACTTTAATTGCATAATTATCAACAGTACCTAATGGACTTTCCTTATGAAGAATTATTTCTTTAAAAAAAGTCTCCACCCTAAATTGAAAATGCCTCGCAACTAAAACTGGATTACTGTTTAATACGTCACATTTTGTGAAGTAATCAATATCAGCCATACCATCTATATTATTAATATTATTCAAACGAGAAATTATTGAAATCAATTCACCCCATCTTAGATCAGCGCAAGATAGTGTACAGAAAAATGTTGGTAAGCCTGACTGTTTCACCATTGCAAGAACTTCTGATAAGAACTGTTTCCAGTAGGCAGGTGTACCTTTCACATTTTTCATGAAAACATAGCCTTTATCTTCACTGGTAAAAGATCTGATGGTTTCCTTAAAGTTTTTCTGTAGTTGACCTGCACATATAGTTCCTTTAACTTTACTTGTGGCAATGTTAATCTGGTTAAAAAGGTTAATCTCCTGCAAAACATAATGCGCAAAAAATATATAATCAGTGCAAGAAGCAAACCTCTGGGTATAGTCTAATAAGCGCTGGTTAAAATATTTGACTGGAGATAAGTTTACAGGACGGGTTGCTCGGTAGCCATATTGACCTTTTGGAAATAAGTATGAAAATGACTGTTCTTCACAAAACTCATCTCTAAAGAATGGTGTTGGAGTCTTATTTTGGCCCGGAGCTACATCTAGTACATTCTGTGCTTGGTTGTAAATATTAGGGATAACACACATTTCATCACTATGTGTACGGTTCAAGTCTAATGGGTTTTCTCTTTCTAAATTTTCTTCAGTATTTTCTACAGTAACAGAAAATTCATCCTGTTCTACCAACAAATCAATATTGGACAAACACAACAAATTACGATCAATATTATCCATATTTATGAGAATATTGGAATAAAAAGGATTATTTTTCTTTAAATAACTTAAAGCTGTATTCAATAAATCAGGACGTACACTTTCAAAATAAACATGGCCTTTGAAATCTAAGGTTCCTTTTCAATTTAACTAGAATGAAACCGTCATTTTCTTGAGACCTTGGTAACACTTTTGAAACAGCTTCTGCGTTGATAGGAACATTACAAACTGCACCTTTAATTTTGGGCTGCTTTCCTTTCGGCATGATCGCGATCTTCTTGAATAAGATTCTTTTTGAAATTAAAGTTCTTTCTAAGCGATTCAGGTTTTTCAAACAATTCGGTAATGGATCTAATGACAACTTATTATAAATTGATTTGGGAGGAATTTGGCGCTTTGTAAGGTACCTATCACATGTCAGACAGATATACTCAACATCATCAAAGCTTTTGATATTTGTAATAATTTGTAGGAATTCGTATTTTGAGGAATAAATTTTTTTTACTGATTTCTTATAAAGACATCTATTGCAAACTGTGCATACATAAAATGGACCTTCCTTGATAGAATTTTTAAATGCAAATATTCTATTGAAACCTACATTGGGTTTGGAAATTTTTATGTGTGTTTTAGAATTAATTACATTGGTATTGAAACTTACAGTTGGTTGGGAAACCTTTCTTTGAGTTTTAGAATGTATAACTTTAGGTTCCAAACTTGACTTCCGTTTTCGAGAATGATGCTTTTCAAAACCACCACTATCGTTTAGTTTTTGTAATCGTTCATTTTGTTTACTTAAACGACGACTTTTTATACGATATTCTTCCTTAGGATCTAAACTGTTAGAGTCATCAGCTTGGATAAAAAAATATTGTACTTCAAATTGTACAATTTCTGAGACATTTAAGTAGCTTGTTAAAATATGTTGCTGTAAAGACTTCCTTGTAGAGAATTTAATTAAAATAGAGAAACCGTCTGGTGGTGGCATTCCATTTTCATTACGACTGTGCGAATCAAACAAAAAATAGTAATTCTTATTCCATGAGACTGAAATGCAAAGACCTTTTGTAATAAAGAGCAATCCTGTTGCATCAGTAGGAACTTTGTCACCAAACAAAAAACATGGTTGTATACTGTGGCTAATGAAGCCAGAAAAGTCATTTAAGGATATTACATTGAAGAATGAAGTTTCAAACGAAATTTTTGACGGCAGTTCATTTAACGCTAGATAGATGTTTCCAAAATAAAATCTAAGTCATTACGATTCCAATCCCCTTGATTTTTCACCAATGAAAATACTAGAGAAAATAAAGAGAAGCATGTGCATTGTTTACCAACTGTTTCACCAAATTTCTCTACATTACTTTGGTGAAATGAACCTTGAACCACTTTCAACATACTGAAAAAATCCACTCACTTCAACCAAAATCAAAAATACTTTTGTTCCATTTGAACCTTGAATATCATAATAATCACTTTTTATCATCTCCTAGTCTGTAGGAAATGTCTTCCCAGGTAGTCTATACCCAAGGTTATTACCTGCTAGTCTTTAGCAGATGTTTTCTTAGATAGTCTATATCTAAGATTATGGCAATAAAATAGAGTAAATTTAATAGATTCTTGAGATTTTTCCAAATATTGGATTGATAAACTTCCACCTTCACATTTGCTTCGCTTTTCTTTTTCCTGGTCAGAGTTATGCTTCTTTAGTGAAAAGCATTATGGGTGTAGCCGACGTCCGGACGATCGTTCACACCGGATTGTTTAAGCTTTCATCATTGATTCTAAACTTAATTACGGGCTTTTTTTGACATTGTTGATACAAAAACATACAAGAAAGATGTTCAAAATCCTTATTATTAAAGTTTCAAATTCCAAAAATAAAACCCGTTTATACAAAAATGTGAATAGTAAAAAACATTCCGGTAATGTTGACATTCCGGTAATCATGCTATCACCGAAAAGCTTCATACGCATGCGAGACGCGCTTTTACCGCGGCTAGATCCGATGACGCGACAATCCACGTATTTGCGACACATTCATCAGGGTAAACTAATACTGGATAGCTTACGCTCTCCCGTAATAAGTATAACAGAATAGTATACAAGAAATACAGGTGCAACGTTTGCTTTATTTCTGAAAACTTAACACTTAATTGAAGAAAATTGAAACAAATGAAGACTTGTAATGTTATAATAAATGGCAAAAAAACTGTATATATAAAATAGAGTAGGCACACAAATACATAGTCAATAATGAACAAATGAGCGAGAGAATATATCTCAACATATTCCAACATATTCCAAACAGTACAGTTTATAAACGAGTAAACTCATTAAGTAACTTGGTGCTTTCAAAAGCACAAACATGAAAAGCCATATTATCTAGTATAAGCAGTTGAGAGTCTACCCCACTGTTCCATCCGTCTTGCATCTACCATTTTTTACGATATGTAAACAAAAAACAAAACACAAATTTATACTTACAGACAATAGCGGCGTCTTTTCTTCGTCTTTCTCCGTCTATTTGCTTTGGCCGCTTGATTCTTTTACAACACGAAGAGTCAAGAGATGGGGGTAAATAAACAAAATGTAGCACACTTCAAAAGGATGAAATGGAATAGATTTTAATGAATGTTATACAATTTTTCTTATCAACACTTGCAATCACACAATACTTTCCTGTTTTTTTATATTTTATATTTTTGACTAAACATGTTCTTCATTTCTCTTAGTTTAATAACCCCCCGACAATGACATCAGTGTTCGTGATTGGTTTGCCGATAAGGTTTAACTCGAGTCTAAATCACGTCGGAGAAGTGCGCGTCTCAAAACAGACATTTGAAAGACGTCTTTTAGACGTTTCAAAAGCGCTGCTTTCAGATGTCATCTTTAACGCGCCAATTCCAGACGTTTGAAAGGCGCTCAAATAAAGCGCGCTATTATAATACGTCGATAAGACGTTTTTTACACGCAATTCTAATGCGCGCATTTCTATACCATTTATAAACCTTACAAAGACGTTTATAAAACGCAGTGTGCCGGCTGGGTTATTATAATGTTTTTGCCAAATAGAATCTCCCGACCATGGCCTCTCTTCAAAACATCACTCAACACGGCGATCTCTAGGCCGTGGAATCTCTGGCGGAGTCGGCGCGTGTTTTTTTTTTTTTTGCCTTTTCTTAAGAGGGCGTTTTCGGTTAGATAAATTATGTCGCATTTGCTACTCGTGATGTCGTTGAAACGGATGGTTTTGATCCTCAGAAGTTTCTGGAGAACGATCTTGACAACAAACATGGCTTCTCTCATGTTGTGTTGACACAGTAAAGCACAAAAGAGAAATATCCCTACCGGGGATAAATTGGGGACAGCGTATCCCTACCTAATTTTACTGTATCGAAAATGGCGGCATTTCGAAGCGCATTCCTAAAGATTGTGTCGCTGGGAACGATTGTAATGAAGGATGCTTGGAAAAGTGGTAAATATTACCTGAGAGATGGATACATTGGTTTGAGGGAATTATTACTGGAAGATGGTAAAAAACTCTACGTTTTTTGTAAAATTGAGAGTTTAGATGATGCTAATATCAATCACAAGCCAATTTTTCACTGTATAGTGTTTGATGTCACCCAAAACACTGAGAATGTACATATCAAACCATAAAATCAAATTTCTGTCAGAGGGTAAAAATTTTGGAAATGTTTTAATACCAAGAACACTGATCAACCCTTATTTTTAAGACCTGAAAATAAACTAAAGATATTTGTGATTGCCACCAAAAATGCACAATAAACTACTTGTCAACTAGTATTCTATTTTTTAGCTTACATTGATTACTTGTTAAACCAGTAATAAGTAACCACCTTGGTCGAAGAGTCAATCTTGGAAAACCAAACTTTTATGGCAGAAATAAGAAGTATGTGAGGCACCATCATGTAAATCATCTTAGGACTACTGAAGGTATCATTTCAACAGTGTTTCAATATCTTTTAACCGTCCAGGACGTTGAAAAGACATTTGAAA
>JAUBWS010100387.1:0-10809 GCA_032270445.1 Darlingtonia californica | reverse complement strand
TTTGGCGCTTCATTTGAATATAAAAATAAACTCCATTGTCTTATTAATTCTAAACCGAAAACAGAACAATAATATCTTTCCTACAAAAAAAAAGTTATTAAAAATCAAAACACGCTATATTTTCACAAAAAATGCTTATTTTTGTGCAAAAAATGCTGATGTCAGCATTTTTGGTCATTTTTCTCCCAATTTTTTTTAATATTCTGAAAATTCACATGAAACTCTATGTCTGTGCCAATTTCCATGTAAATTGGATAAGATTTGCGGGTTTTAGGCAACCTTTTAACGACATGAAAAAGCCCGACCGGAATAGGGTTAAGTGCAACTTCTGTTTGGAGTAGCCAAGGTATGATTTCGAAAAAATTGAGTTTGAAAAGTGAACACTTGATATTTTATAATATTTCACGGTTTATGCAACTCTCAACTAAAAGATGTCCAAAACTAAGTCTGGGATTGAATCAAATAGCCTTCCAGCTCTTGCAGAATCATAGAGCTTTAAGTTTTCAAAGATTGCAAAGTTGTTAAGTTGCACTATCGGCAAGCTAATAGCTAAACTGACCTTAGAAAATCGCGTTTCCATCACTTGTGGTCATTTTTGAAGTTCAAACTGCGCACGCGCATTGTTCAAAATAGAAAGAAGATATGTTAAACTGTTTGTATACATGAAAATAAAAAAAATGATATTTTCACATTTTAATGGGGTATACCACCTTAATATGTCAACCTACGACCCTTTACAGACATAATCCCCGGACAAGAAGAATCCCCATTAAGAACGTAATAGTATTTCTTAAAATAAATAAGATGTTTTAGGTATTTATTTGTTTTTTATTTTCTTAGACGATGGTACAGGTAGTATTGTAGCTTCGGTACGTATTGAGAAAGCTTTATCTGAAGCAGCAAGTGGTATGATTACTGCTTCACATGTTGGTGTACCAAGATCGATAGCATTGCTAGCAAAGTTGTGGTTGATTACAGGTATATCATTTGAGGCTTGATACGTCTTTTGTTTACAAAGGAACGAACAAGCACAACACGTCATTTGAAGTTTTTTAAACGATAGCCTCTCCAGTTCTTCGTGAAATGCTATAAATGAAGGTCTCGCCATCCTGAAAACACCTGCAGAAAAACACCTGCACCTTGTGTGTGGAAGTAACGGTGAGGTATGTTTCTCTATGGCAATTATAGGGGTCCTAGCGGGCATAAAATCATAAAAATCATAAAAAACTAATTTCGCATAAAATTTCATAAAAAAACATTTTTTGGCATAAAATTCATATTTTTTTTCGAGTTGAACATTTTCTTATCAACTTTTTGTCAGTCAGTTCTTTTGAAACCTTGGTCTTGACTAATTTGAACTTGTATAGTTTTTATTTTGGCTGAATATATACGACCGTTCATTGCGAGAAGTTGTAAATTTGTCATAAAATAGCATAATTTTTGCCAAAAATGGCATAAAATTTCATAAAATTTGACGTTTAAATACTAAGTAGCATAAATTCATAAGTTTTATGATTAATTTTCTGCTAGGACCCCTGTGCAAAGCTTTGTGAAGGCGTTAAACTCCGGACCTCTGTGTTCGAAGCTCATGGCCTTAACCTCTCGGCCACAGATCCATATGTTTATTGAATACCAAAAGTTAAAATGACTTTTTCCTGTGATTTTTCGTTTAAGAAGTTTTGATACAAGCAATCTACTTTAATGACGATATTTGTATTTTCAGCGGAATGTTTCATCAATTTAGAAGACAGTACAGAAGCTGGTGGATGCATATCAGAAGCATCAGCAATTTTTCCTTTATCACCAGACGTTCTCTACATGGTATTTTCATCCTCACATCCCGCCCCACCTCCCCCTTACATCCGTTCATAGTGTCTTCCATGCTCTACTGTCATCCAGGGGAAGAAATATTTGCACATAAAATGTCCGAAAACTTTTGCGGATGACTGTCTTTTTGAAATTTGTTTATTTTATTTTTGCGTATGTAAGAAATTCATTGATTTCATTTGGAGAAAATTCAAGAGTAAAGTCAGGCACTACAAGAAATCGGACTACAAAGAAGCGGATGACTACGTTTCTTCGAATTTTGTGCGGAATTTCGGCAAAGTATTTCTTCCGCACAATTCTTTCTTAAGGTATTTTCAAATCTTTTCTACCCCTTAATAAAACATTATAGTCACCAAAAGCATATTCGACAATTAAACTCACCTAAAAAATAATCCATAACTGCTTTTATGTTGGACTTCAAATGCATCTTAACTTCTATAATTTTCATTGTTTAGTTCTATCCAGAAAATAACAATTTTATAAAAACAAATTTGTGCCTCCCTCCAGGAAAAACTTACCCTTTTAAAACGAGCAGTTTTCTCAAGTTTCCCCAATCAAGCATTTTTAAAAAGTCTGAGTCCTTCCAACAGGCTGGTGGGAGGTTGCTATGTTAGCGATATGCTATTTCTAATTTTCCATGTTCAATGATTACATAATGCATTGAACTGGGCAATGAAACGGGTAAAGCATGTTTATTTCACAACTTGTTATACAGGGTGTCCCAGAAAAAATTTCCATCAAAAACCATTTCGAAAAGCATATATGCGTGTATATAAAAACTGACATTAGGTTTTTATCATGTCGTAATTGTACATAATTCATTGAGTTTGCTTAAGGTTGGAAGTCATAAAGTATAGAAAAAGTAATTATGTGAAAATTTTGGCATTTTTTATCGCTGCTGTTATCGAACCTCTTAGACATAAACATCCATTACTTAAAATGATTTAGCATGATGTAGATTGAATTTCGCCAAAGACACAATAAATGCACGCCAAAGACACAATTTTACCTAATATCAATACATACACATACCTTGTTTTGTGATGGAAACGTTTTCTGGGACACCCAGTATAGTATTAGGAATGGACTCCAGGTAGCCTAATATTTATGGCTAGGCGATTAAGTATTATGTTTTTGATATTTTCCATTTTCAGCGAGGACGATTAAATGAATTGAAAAAGAATTTATCGGAAGCACAGGGATGTTATGAAAGTGCGTTGTCTGTTTTCCCGAATCATCGATCAGCGAGACAAAGATTGGTAAGCCGATAAACTAACGCTTTTATTTGGTCTTTTTCCCATTTCGGTGAATATCTCTATTTTCAATTTTCTTATATTGTAGGGTCTGTTGTATCATGAGAATGGAGATTTGGCACTAGCTGAGAAAGTGATACGAGATTGTATTTTATTGGATGCATGTAACGATACAGCTTGGTATGTCCGCCGCTTTTTAACAAATGTCCGGATTGTCATTGATTTTCAGTACAACTACTTGGTTAAATTTTCAATATTTTGCCAATCTTTGGAGATTTCTACTATTTCTTGACCAGGGGCAGCTCTCTGGTGCATTGGTTGCAGAGCTTCTAGGTCACTACCAAGGGGTTCCAGGACCGTAGAAATGTTTCTCAGCGTTATCCAGTTAACTGGACATTAACACATTAAGAAACATCTAATTCTTTCATTTAGGAATGATCTTGGTTTGGTGTTAGAATCAAGTGGTCGTTACGAAGAATCAGCGCAATGTTTTCTGACGTCATTAAGGTTAGAAAGTACGGCACCGATAACAAGTTTTACATGTATACCACGTTCGTTCAAACCTTTTGACACGTGAAAGTACGTCTGAATATTAGTTATTGATTTATTAATTTTTTGACTTGACGTGCGATATTACGATTATCCGAAATGTCCACTCTTGCTTCCATAGCTATTCTTCATGATAATTTTGACGCTGTATACGCTCCAAACATTAGCTTCTATAGAATTAGCGAAATATCTAGTTCTTCGGTCTGATTTTCTACTTTAATTATTATTTGAGCTGTAGTACGAGTGGGTGTAGCTTTAGAAAAATAATATTATAAGAATATTCCTGTATATTTTGATGTTTCATTATGTAAGTATAATGGGAGGTATTTTTATGTTGAATCAATTTGTACTAAATTTAATTTATAAATACAAATATTATAAAATATATGACCTATCAGTTTCTGATCTTATTGGCCATTTTGAAATTTTCTTGTAAACATGTATGTTATCTACTAAATGGAATCGATTGATTTATGGAGTTTGATAAGTCGTTTGCGAAGTTATTACACACTTTGAAATTGGAATAAGTGCTCAAAATCTGCTGAGTCAGCAAAATTGTTTGGCTTCTCCCGATTCTCAACAATGAATCATTCAGGTTTATCAAAACCCCATATTCAAAAACTACGTTCGTCCAAAATTTCGAAATTTTAATCCCCCTCCCCCCTTGCTTGCTTTGAAACACTAGAGATGACGTCGTAAAACACTTCTTGTTCCTTTTTAGTCTGACATTCTCCTTGAACAACATACTTTGTGAATGTCCCCAAAACCACACCATTTTTTGAAAGAGTTTGTTAGACCAGCTCGTTAAACAAAATTTCATGACTCATACACATAAGCACGAACCGCTGACGTTAGCAGAAAAATAGACAAGAACTACACTACTTTTTTGAGCGTTAATACCTGCTTATATCTCACCATCGAAATTGAAGTTTGCCCGTTTTTATCATCCAAGAATGCTTAAGAATTTAATTCAATTGTCCAGCGAAAGATAGGGTTTTATCTAGACTATCAATTTTGGACCAGTTCATACCGAGATATTTCTAATAGCTGTTTTCATGTGTTTAGGAATTTCAAATTTAAATGTCTTATTATGGTTTCTTAGGTTTCGACTAAATCATTCGACTGTAAAATCGATATATAATATATATATGTCTTTTTTTTACTGCCGCGAAATTATGTTAATTGAAAGTAGGTTAAGCTCTGCGTTTCGTTCTATTTTTAGAAGGTTGATTTGTTGATTTTCAAACCTTCAAAATTTCACTTGGAATCTTGTATCATTTTGATACAAGTACATCACGTCTGTTCAGTAGGTCTCTATCTCCGAACAATTCGAGTATGGCAAATTTCTTGCTGAGACACAGGCTGAAAGGAGGTCTGAAAGGATGGGTCACATTTCTTTTTCAGCCTCTGCACTTCCTTTGAAACCTCAGTTGCTTTCTCGTATTGCAGAAGATTTTTTGTCATTCGCAAATCACTTTTTGAAAGTACCCTCGCTAAGGCCAATATTTTTGGGTTGTACATAGTGCGGTTCGTCCAATGTTACTGTGGCCTCGTACATGATATTTGTTGCTAAACATGGTTGCTTAAAGGACAGGAATCTTTATAGATTCAGGTGACGAAATGCAAATTCTAAGTTTCTGAACGTAATTAAAATGACAAAGAAAAAAATTGTTTCTTACAGAAGTCGACCGGGGTATTCTCTCTAATTAGCGCCCCATCCCAAATAAGCGCCTCTCTCTAATAAGCGCCCCTTTGAAGCTGAAAATATTTTTATAAGCGCCCCTCTCTAATAACCGCCCGGGCGCTTGTCAGAAAGAATAATATTTACGCGGAAATTAATAAGCGCCCGGGTGGTAATTAGAATTTTGGAGATAGTAATAGAAACGAACGATTGTCTTTGAAAATATTTACATGATGTTTACAATTAAATGTTAAAAAGATGCTCTCCTCTTAATTTCTGAAGTTTCAATGTTCATATGATGAATAGCTTTTCCTTTCTCCAACTTTATGATTTCTTCTTGAAATGTTTTCACATGGTTTTTGTTTCCAATGATATTATAGGTACCCGGTACAACTAGTCCGTTTTCCAGCTTTCTTCAACCCGTAAACGCAATTGCCCTGACAGTTGACATCCATTTTCTAGATTTTTTTTATAAGCGCTAAACTTCAAAAATATTTTATAACCGCCCGGACGCTTATTATCAGACGACGCTTCAGCGGAATAGGTCGCTTAAGAGAAACTACGGTAACTCAAATGACTAGGAAACAAAAATTTGTTTCACAGAGAATTCGAACCGTGGACCCCTGGCCTAACCAGCGCCTCTGTCCTCTTGGACACCGCTTATTACGTCTACAGGAGGCTAAATCGGATGTTCTTTGTGGTCGGGGTGAAGATGCTCCCACCCTGGGGAAGTACAGAAGTACTTTGCTTTTCAAATCACGCCAAAAACGTGAATTCACTTTAACGTTGACTTTCTTCATTTGGGGTCATCCATTAATTACGTTCGCATAAAATCACCCATTTTCAGACCCCCTCCCTTGTTCGCATTCAAACAATAGAAGTTACGTCATAAAACAATACTTGTTCGCTTTTGGTTTGACCCCCTCCCCCCCGCTTTGTGTGAACGTCATGAATGGATGGCCCCTTTGACTTTAACTTGTTTATTTTTTCCAATTTTTCAATTTAGCAGCCATTGGTCACTTTGTTGCCATTACTGTTTAGGTTTTAAAAATGCGAGACTTTTGTCCAGTACAGGGTTGCCAGCCAAAATAGAAACTAAAATTCCAGGCCTTTCCGAGGTATTTTTTCCAATTTTCCAGGATTTGAGGATTTTTTTAAGCCATACAAAATTTTTCAGACTGAAGAATATTAGGGGTCATCCATTAATTACGTTCGCATAAAATCATTTATCTTTAAATAGAAACTAAAGGTATTTTTTCCAATTTTCCAGGATTTGTTCGATCGGAATTTGAGGATTTTTTTAAGCCAAACAAAATTTTTCAGATTGAAGAATATTAGAGGTCATCCATTAATTACGTTCGCATAAAATCATTTATCTTTTGATTTAGAAATCAGTTAGACTTAAAACATTCGTCAATGCAAGATTTTAGCGAGGTTAAGCAAGCCAAAACCTCCGACGTAAAACGTTGCGCAGACGCTCTGGAAATTAGCATGTCAAGCAGTTTCCAGCAGCTCAATTGGTCAGTGTCTAAGTTCGGTCAGCTGCCGACTTTTTTTATGAAATTATAGTATATACTTCTAGACCAGCCTTAATACTTCTCAAAGTTCTAACTCAGGGTTGCTACAGAATTTTTGTGAATGCTTTCCCTGACTTTTTTATAAATTATAGTATTTTTCCCCTGACCTTAGACGTGGCAACTATATATATTTTCCCTTGTCTAAATTAACCCACCCTCTTCTTCGGGAGGACCTCCTCTTTTTATAATCGTTTTGATATACCTTGATTTAAACACTTGAAATCGAAGTTAAAATACCAGGGTTTTTAGCTATTAGAATTTTTTTTGAAGATTAAGTTGCTTAACTATATCAGTGACGAAGGAGGACCCTCCATGGTTAGAGAATATTTTGAAATTTAGACCTCTAGATTTGTTAGAATTGGTTGATTATTCCAAACCTCAAAACATCGATGATATGGACTGACTTCACAAAATAGTTTTATGATATTAATAAATAAGTAACATAATGAATGAGAAAAAGAAGAAAAATGATTTGATTTAAACAAAAAAAAATGTTTTAAAAATTCAGTTTTTAAACTCAATTCAAGATTCAGTATTTTTGCCGTTTACCTTTAGCTAAAAAGTCCTGAAATAAACCCTGAATGCATAATACTTGAACTTGCGGTTACCTCCTTACTGTAATATCATCTTTTTCGCAATGATTATTTATTATCTATTTTTTCTAATACTAAAAAATAATCAGAAGGATTAAGAAAATTTCCCTGACTTTTTTAAATTCTTCCCCGACCATGGTGAACTTTTTTCTCCCCGACTTTCCAGGACTGTAGCAACCCTGTAACTTAAAAGTGTTAAACATCTATCTAGCCTGAAAACAATCTTTTGTGTTAAGGGGCCGAAAAGTAACGTATGCTAAATTGTCCAGAAAAAGGTGGGTTTGTCATTTTTCCTGGACTATCTGCAGAATATTTCCAAAGATAAAATAATTTTCCAATTCTTTTCAGTAGTGAAGCACAAATCCGCAAGAAATTTACAGGCAGGGAAGAAGGAAACCGTTCAGATTATTTTATAGCAACAGCAGATTTTATTTGCCTTCAGGTTTGTTGAATCCATAAGTCAAACAACATTTTCCACAATATTGTCGATCGAAATGTTGAGCCATGAACACACCAGCACCGCATGATTCACTTGGACATTCTCGTCGAAGACGGGTAATTTTACCGTTATCGTCGATTTTGTAATACTTCAAGACAGCAAGCTTGACCTATGTAAAGAGACGAAAAAGACTTTCATGATCAACGCTGAAATTTATTTATTGAAAAATTGAAATTTTGATGTGCCATCAGACATCTAAGGAAGGTCAAAATCCATCAATGAAATTTCTTTTTGCAAAGTTCTCTCAGTGGAAACTGCGAATATAGATTAAAATTCATCAACTGGCACAATAACTAAGGATGTTTTGTTCATATTTGATAACCATTATATTACCTTCTTTCTCTTATGTTTGATCTTTTTTGGTGTAGTGTAGTTCTTCTTCTTTCTTTTCTTACCACCACCTCGCAATCGGAGAACCAAATGGAGTGTGGATTCCTTTTGAATGTTGTAGTCACTCAACGTTCGTCCATCTTCCAATTGTTTACCAGCAAAGATAAGACGTTGTTGGTCTGGTGGAATACCTGAAAGAAAAACAAATCCATGTGAGCTGCTAGTCTACCCAGCAGACAAGCTCTAAGCTTTTATGCTATACACTAGTTCTACCAGCACAAGTTCTGAAGCAAGCAAGTTGGAAAGATTGGCAAATATAAACAAAATATCTTGTTGTTTATAAAACACTTTCAATGATTGGTGATAACATAATGCGAAGCTGAAACAATAGAACGCAATTGTTACTAGTTGTGTATGCTGATTGGTTTATAATGTTAAGCACAGCTTTGTGATTGGTTCTTTGTTTTATTACTACGTTAATTGTTTTGATTTTGTTGGTATTTGTGCCTAAATCCCGACTCTTTACTTACTCAGATCCTAGAAATGCCTGTAGACTGAATGTAGGGACAAATTTGTCCTGGAGCAAGGTGTACCAGGCAGTTTGGCGACTGAACTGCTGAAGTGTCAGCTTCTCAATTTAGCAAGGCACTACACAACAACTACAATGCAAGTTTGAAACCAATAATCACTCAACTACTCGGAAGCATGAGATCCTAATGTTTGCAGCTTGTAGCTTAAAATGCAGTTAGATAATTGAGCCCTCTTGTAGGAACCATCAGACATCTAAGGAAGGTCAAAATCCATCAATGAAATATCTTTTTGCAAAGTTCTCTCAGTGGAAACTGCGAATATAGAATAAAATTCATCATTTGGTTCCATTAGGTCTCTCTCACAAGGAAAACAAATGAATGCTCAAGTAAATAATACCTTCTTTATCTTGGATTTTTGCCTTAACATTGTCAATAGTATCACTGGGTTCGACCTAAAAAGAATTGAAGAAATATATGACATGTGGACAAACAATTAGGATAATTTCTAGTCTAGTGCAATTTAAAACTGAATTAAAACAACTTCTTCTTGACTACCTAAAAAGTTCCTTTTCAGGCCTCACCAAATTATGAACAGCACGTAAAATACAATACGGCAAAGCCAAATTTGGCACATACTTATTAATGAATTAAACATAAAAAAGGTGAGTTTAGACTTGATGTCAACAAAAAACAGCTATGCTCCAAAATGTTGCAATGAATGAAATGCTCCAGGGAATTTCCCTATTTTTATCTAACATGCGCAATACAATGACATCTTTAATTGCTTCAGTTTGTCTTTCAATTCTTTAGTTTACACGCTAGGTCGCACTTGTCAATTAACAAATGTGTGTTGAAACATTTTTTCTTCGGCTTGCACCAAACTTTCAGGCACGTTCAAGCACTTTGCATTGGACGTGCAATTTGATGAGGCCTGCTTTTCAACATCTCTGTACTCTCCCCCCCCCCTGTGGCCCCAATGAAAATAACCTAAATGCGCCTAGAGGCTAGTTGGTTAATCTGGGCTAGGCCACAATAAATCTGAATTTCAAAAATATTAGGATAATTGCTAGTAGAATTATCAGCATCCTCTCAGAATACAGCCGTATTTTAAAATCAATTACAATCATACGGTAATTCCAATTTTTTTCATCATAGAGGAATTAAACCATGTACTGTAAATATCAAAATTCTGAAAAAAGTTACAACTTTTTGATAATTCTTACCAAACAATGAAATTCCACTGTCTTGTGAGAGCGCACAGGGCTTACAGAGTTTGTCAATATTTGCTCAATGTGGAAAATTTTAATGAACGTTAATTGGATTAAGAGTATCAAGGTTAAATCTGTTTTTGTCCTTTCAAGAGCAAAATAACAAACTGAAAGTTTTTGTTAATTAATTAAAACAGGGTGCTGTTGCTAGTTTGAAGGTTGGAATTCCCAAAAGTACAAATACAAGGGTAAGGGGTACTAATTGTCAAGGTTGGTGGGGGATGGTGGCTGGGTTCCCCCTTTACCAAAATGGCCAATCCCCTAATGTACTATATACCATATGATAACACAACAATCAGACATCTAAGGAAGGTCAAAGACCATCAAAGAAATTTCTTTATTAAAAGTTCTCTCAGTGGAAACTGCGAATATAGAATTAACTTCATCATTTGGTTGATATGTTATGCACATGATTTCTAACCATAATTTTTAAATGGAGGGAGGACTGTTTAACTCTAGACTCTCAAATGAATGATAGAATGGATGTTGCACTGAGTGGAAATAACCTATGTGCTGTCCACAGCTAAAAAATTTTATTATTGATGCTATGGTACAACACATGAGCTTAATGCTTGTGTAAAAAGATTTGCAATACACGCTTTTCTTTTTATAAGAATACGCTTTATAAGAATGTTCAAGATGAAATTGACCAAAAAGTTAAGAATGTCTTAAGAATATTGCCATGTTAAGATTTCTAAAGTT
>JAUBWS010100365.1:0-10815 GCA_032270445.1 Darlingtonia californica | reverse complement strand
AAACTAGTGGCAAAATATTCTAAACTAGTGGCAAAATATGATGTGCCCAACTTGCGATGGATATCATGAATAGAAATATTTGTACAAAATGTCGTCTCGAAACAAATATTTTTTATGCATATTTATTTTCAAAACAAGAAAATTGTGGGAATCATGTGATTATTTTAAATGGATCTTAAGAGTGCTTCTGGAGAGGATGTTTATCATATAAGTGAAATTGGTACAGAGACGTTTTCAGTGACGTAAAGTAAATAAAGTTTCCACACAAAAATAAACAAGCTAGGAGAAGAAAATACCAACAGTGACGTAAAGTAAATAAGGTTTCCACACAAAAACAAACAAGTTAGGAGAAGACAATTCTAACGAATGTAAGGAAGGGAATGTTTTTAAATGAGGAATGTATTAAAAAGCTTACTTTAAACCGTGAAATCTTGAACATGCTCTGTTCCAATCGGACCTCTTAGCCAACATTTTTAAAAATTTAATGCAATGCTAGCTCTATTGAATAATGAATTTAGTGTTATAAGAATTTCTGAATTCACAAATTTTTGCAAAACTTTTTTCCTTTTTTTATATTTTTCTCAAATAATGTTCCATTGAGTAAACACTTATACCTTTTTAATCTATATGTCTACTCACTTAGATCTGATCCTCCAATTTGGTGAATTCTCAATGATAACTTGATTCTGTTTATGCGTAAATCTTTTTTTGAAAAATCGAACCTTATTGTTGGTTGTGTTATAAACATCCAATTATACTTATATCAAAGTTTAACGCAAAATGTTCTTAGCCCTATTTGACCGGGGATTTTTGGCCTCTGCAAAATTCGGGGGAGGGGGGGGGGGGGCACTTTGTTCACTTTCATCAATTCTGATGTAAAAAGCTAGAGCAATGAAATTTGACAGAAACATATAGCAAGCTATAAAATCTACAACTTCATGAAAAAAACCATTTCTAATGACTTCCATTTTAGTAGTATATATATATTTTGCCTAATATGTTTTTACAAACTCATAGGATTGCGTAGTAAAGATGAATAACAGCAGCAATCAGAAGACAAAATATGTCTTATCACCATACTGAGAGGATTTTTCCAACTTTTAAGGCGTCCGCCAAAACGTCTTTTTGGATAGAAAGTTAAAAATATGAATATTAAACTAATTAAACTAACATTTTTGAAGCTCTGGCTTTTTGTTTGATAAAAAAGATTGAAAAGTCCTTCATGTTTGAGGCTTTGGTAACGACTTTTCATCGTTAATATTAAAACCAATTTAGCCTTGTCAAACTACAGTCCAAGTTTTAAGGTGTTATCATTATTAGTTAGATACTTATTGACAATTCAACTTTGATTTTTTATAAACACTTTTTCTTACCTCAACTAAAAATAGTTGCCATAGCAACGCCTCAGGTCATAATTTTGCAAAAACTTATTTTACTAGTTATCTTTTAAATTAAATTTTAATAATGTTCACAAAGTTTCAAATTCATAACTGTTACAGAAAAAAAGAATATTTACGAAAAACCTGGTCAAATATTGTTAATCTTGTTTTGAAACACTCTAGCAGGGAGGGAAGAACTCTACTTTTCCTAGGTAACTTTTAGTAAATCAACCACCTAGTTACACTATAGTTTATGTTAGGTGATGTTATTAATGTTTATTTATTAAAGTCTAATGCAAATCAAGGTGTATCCAGTTCTCTAGAAATTTAGAATTTAGAAATTTAAATCTAGATCATTTTGCCCACAAGACGAACAGAGGGTTGTAAAACTCTCGTTGATAACATATTTTCCAACATCACTGGGGATTATGGAATATTGCATAATATTAAGCATTCGATACCAAATCACTTGCTTATTCTTTTCTAATTTCTCCAGCCACCACCCCAAGTGTAAGTACAAATATGCCTAAGAAACTGCCGCTTCATGGTCCAAGTTTGACCAGGTATATCTTCTTCGAGCAGAAAAGTTAATTGGCACTGGAAAAGAGAAAAGTTTACACTTCTTGCAAGTTTTTCAATAGAACTCGTAGTTCGACATTTACCTACTAGATAATTGTCCCAAAAACAACACAAATAACCTTGGCCAATGACAAAGACGTCAAAACGTGATCTTATTTTTCAACATTCATTAGTACGGTAGCCCACAAATGTCAACACATGCAGCTTGAACTTCAGACGTGTGAATAGGCAAAGAGCCTATTTTTATGCGTTAAAGCAGGATTGCATACTGAAATTTCAAAAATTTAAATTCTTTCAATATGGCAGATTTGGAATAGGCCCAGAGTGAGGAAAAATCAGTTCTTACCCCTAAGATGTAATTCTTTAATATGTTTTAAATATTTCCTTACGCCTGTTTGTTTGTCACATAGCAAGGTATATATCTGCCAAATTTCATATAAAAGTATTTTCCTATCAGAGTTTATGGAAGGCGGTGTGCACTATTTATAACAGATGATTGACAGCCTGCATAACTACAGTAGTTTTATATTTTTGTAAACCAGTTTTTTTAAAAATGTGAACACTGCTTCTATTATGCGAACAGTGTTTGCATTTTTGTATATGTTGCACATGTCTATAATTTTCACGCACACATATTTATTTTTCATGTAAACGATTGCAATTTTCATAGATACGTTGGTATTTTTCATGCATACGTGTGTATTTCTCATTCACACATCTGCAATAAGCTGGGCCACCGTACATTAGGGCGAATTTTACAGATTAAAAAGTTAAATTACAAACGATATGACAATTCTAATGTATCCTTATGTATACGTAACAAAAACAACAACGTCATTAGATACTTCATATACACTCAAGTAATATGCCCAAAATTTAGCAGGATCTCAGAGAAATCATCACAATCATCTTACCAATTATCTCTTTTTTGTAATACCAAACAGAACCTTCCAAAAAAGAACGAGCTTACAACAAGCTGAGGCTCAGTTCAGTTGGCTTAAAATTAGAAGGAGGTAAAATATTTGTAAAAAATGGTCAGAAATTCTACTACTACTACCTTTTGATAAGATAATTATTGACACTTTTACAGGTTGTTCAATTTGATAAAAGATTCAAGCTGAATACAAAAATATCATGATAACGTCATTATTTCAAAATGGAAGCGGGTCAATTTGTGGCGATTAGAACACCCCGTAGTTCCTCAGGACTTGATTTTTATGAAAATTGGATGACTTATTTACGAAAGGTCTTTCTTGTGACTTTCGGAAAATTCAAACTGAATTGGAAAATACGAATTTTTTCGGAAGATATAGCTCTGTAAAGGGAAACAAATTATTTTCAGAAAATTGAAATTTGTGACGGCTTCATCAAGTAACTATAGCAACAATTGTTTTTTCAGTATGATTATGTTAGTTTTCTTATTAAGGGTTACCTACGTACCAAATTTTAAGTTTCTAGCATAAGCCAATCCGCAGTTATAGCCGCAGGCAAGAAAGCCCCGCCCCCCTCCTGGGGCTATAAAAACCTCAATAATAAGCTTCTACTAATTAATGAGTCACAACTTACATTAAATTTCTTTCTCCATCTATTTGTGTTCTAATTTAAATTAGTTTGTATCAACTTGTAGCATTATGTAATATTTGTACCGGGTGAGTCGCAAAAAAGTTAAAATCTTTGAGCAAATATTGCAAAGCATTCACAAAGAATTTTTATTTAAATATTTTTTAATCGTGTAGAGAAAAGGCTAACTTAAATTTTGGTATATAAAACGTTGATTTACGTCCAGTAGATCAAAAGTTATGGCCATAGAAATTAAAAGGCAATTTTCCAAAAATGCGAAAAAAGCAGTAAAAAATGTCGATCAAACTGATAGTGATACAGTGATAGTTTCCTCTTGACAATCAAAAAAACTCACTGGAAATGGTCCATCGGATCAATAAATGCATCCAGGCGACCTTTTCAAATAAATGAAATCATTAATTGTATTTTTTCTTACGTTATTTCAATAAAGAACTTGCTAATTGATGAATTTTAAAACTTCTTTTCATTTACTGTCATGCAATAAATTTGATCGCCATTTTTTACTGCTTTTTCATATTTTTGAAAAATTGCTTTTAAAAGGTTATGGCCATAACTTTTGATCTACTGGACGTAAATCAACGTTTTATATACAAAAATTTAAGTTAGCTTTTTCTCTACAAGATTAAAAAGAGATTTAAATAAAAATTCTTTCTTGATGCCTTGCAATCTTTGCTCAGAGATTTTAACTTTTTTGTGACTCACAAAAGTTTGTGACTACCCGGTATGTGCTTGCTTTTTTCTTAAAGTGGCTCCTGGTGAAAAAATCAAGTAAATGGCAAATTCCCTTTCGTTGTTTAACACAAAGCGCGACGACTCGTCTTTCAAATAAAATTATGTTTAAGATTGCTTTACAGTTAACCACAAGTAATAACAACACTTAAGCTCGGTGGAGTTAAGGCACGTCCAATTTTGTCTCAAATTTTTCCCACCGTTTCCAGTTGTCAAATAAAAATCGTTTATAGCTCAAAAGATTGGTATTTTGATACAGAATATGGAATGTACATGACCAATTTGAGAATTTTTACCTAATTCCAGAAAAACCTTAATTTGCCACTATTTTTTATAGCGTCATAGATTTAAAATCTTTAATAACTCAGTGTTGAAAAATGCAATTAGATTAAAACTTTGCAAAAACTGTAAATCCTTAAAAAATTTATATTAAATAAGTGAAATATGAAAAATTTTGATGACGTATGCTGAAATTTGAAAATTTGTTTTTTCACAAAAAAACGTTGACATCATCAAAATTTTTCTTATTTGATTTGCAGTAAATAACTCTCAAACAATAAAAGCTGTCAGGATGAAATTTTCACCGTCTTTAAATCTTACCAAAACCTTTGTCCCCGAATTAAGAATTGTTGTTTTGGCTATTTCTAGCTGAACTATATGCTTGCGCATAATCCTAAAAATCGTAAAAGTCTTCTTCGTTCAACAAAGTTCCATTCCGAATAAAATAACAAGCAACACTTAATGTTTTCAAAAATTCTCGTTTAAAGTTTAAATTTTCAAAAATTCAAAGAAAACCTTCATTTCTTGTTTATTTCCTTAAAAATTCAAGAAAAGTAAAGAAAAATTTCTCATTCCATGCTTGCGACATAACTTTCTATGCCTCATTCGCGAAAGTTTATGCCAACAATCTCGTGAATTTTGACACTCGCAAAAGTTTTTGCTCGCGAAAGTTTTAAGGCCTAAAGTACTGTCAGTTTCTACTGTTGTATACTCCTTGCCAAAAACTTTAATGCTGAATTTTATTGTAGCTATTTGTCATGACAAATAAATACTTTACTTTACTCCCAAATCTGATCTTAACCTTAGTAGAACAACTTATTTTCTATAACATCCCATCTAGAATGCAAGAGAAAACCTTTCAAAGGAAAATCTGAATAGAGAAAGGAGACTAAAGGGGACCGTCTTTAACTTATGAGCCCATTATTTGCAGATACTTTTATGATGGTTTCTGTAATTGTTTGAGTACCTTTCTTTTGGACACACTGTTTAAGGGAGCTTAAATTCCCACAGATTTTGTATCTAAATGTATTTTCCTGTTTAGCACAATTCATCAACTATTTGAAGTATGATCATAGAGGCTTCTATGCATGGAGTACTCGAAGTGGATTTATTTGATTGTTTCTCTTCAAAATACTCTCATTATAAATTAATTATGAATTATATCTCATGAAAAACATATACACTTTAAATATTGGAAATGGACTTAATAAAATTTTGTGGTATTTATTCGGATTTGTAAGAAGACATTAAAACAATGAATTTTTCATCTGATGTTGTAGTTCCCTAAGGAAGGCAAATATTGAATGAGCACAGCTATGATTTGAATAATTTATCACTAAATCTAAATAGATATCAACTTCATGGTATAGTATTTTTATTTTTCCAAAAAAAAGTGTTTCAAACTACATATTAAGTACGATTAGATAGTTTAAAAAACGTATATTCATTTCTAGCAAGATAATAAACCCTATTCGGCCTATTCGAATTTTCTTACAAGCTGATCAATTTGCCTTGAAATTTTGTGAATTTTTGGAAAATTTCTTTGCAAAAGTTTTATGTTAAAATTTTTGTGAAATGTTTTTTCAATATGGCGGCATGATCAAAACATTGGCAAGAAATTAGCATTTTTGTGCTCTACGCTAAATCGTTTGATATACAATATTTTATTTTGTAATAATTATCAGAAAATAAATTTTTGAAAATTAATAGGAAATTTAACGTAAAGCACAAAAATTCTTTTTAGACATACTGAATATGAGTATTTCCCTCAACCTAGCACATATTTGTCTAGAAGGTTATTACATAACTCGTGATCACGTGACTCAATTTTCATTAAAGTTTGCACAAATGTTCTTTGAGACATGCTACATCAGTAACCTAAGTTTAATGTGAAAGTAAAAAACACTAGAAAAGTTATGGAGGGGGTTTAGGCCGGTGGAGCCCCTAAAAACCATACGCTGAATAGTTCGCATCATCAAGAAGTATCACAGACCACTAATTTAGGCTTACTATACCCGAGGTTTTGGGAGTTAGTGTTGCCCCGTTGAACTTTTTCTCTAGTTGGTATTCCTCAATTAAAAAATCATGCTGAAGAAATAATGATTGCCATTATTACCTACTGACGTCATCACAAATGTTTAGGCATTCAGAGAAAACAAAACCCAGAAATAAAATTTTAAGATGAAAATTTGAAATGACTTGATCTGGTTTTTGAAAAATTACACTGGTTGATGGTAACTGGGCTATTTCATCTCTAATTGCGTCATATACCAAATGTAATTAGTATGTATTTAATGTAATCATCTATTCACTTAATGCTAACTTATTTACTTCATTCATCATTCTAGCTAAGTATCAAAAATCATATAAACTAGTCTCATGTAGCTCCATAAGGATTCATATGCGATCAATATGTGATTTTACTCTAAGATATAAAAAATATCTACAACATTGCACCAAATCAGAGGAAAATTTGACATTTTTTTGTAAAAACCTCTTGTATTACAGAGAACTAAACACGAGGATTACAAATTTGGTAGACAAGAAAATACAAATTGGTAAATATAATTTAAATAATTGGTAGCTGAAGCGATACATATATGACAGGATAAAAAATCAAGAAAAATTATGGCATTTACCTTTTCTAATTCTCCAAATATTCTACAATGTAATTCTTTAATATTAAATATAAACTAAGCAGGAATAACCACACAAACAAACTCTGTCAGTTTTCTTCTATGTTTTGGCAAGAAAAAAGGCGTATTATTTCTGCATTTGGTGATTCATACATTTAACTCTCCTCTGTTCAAGTTATTGCCATTTCTTTTGTTCTTATGTATTCAAGGATGTTTAAATTGTTGCTAAAAAAACAAGCTTTAGTCTAACCTTTTGTAAAATCAAATAATGTTACTATTGGGAAAAATAGAATTGCTATGTACCTCGTGATGTCGCTTGATTGACGTTGCAGCAACGTTCAAGTAACTTATCTTCTGTTTACTATGTAAACATCATATCACCATATCAAGAACAAACAAGTGGAAGATAACCGTACATAAACATATAAACATAGAAAGACAAACACATGAACAGCACGGTACGCAGGACGACACAAGACACAAATAATATGTTATATCCTTGGACTATGGGGAATTATTAGTATTAGTCGATTTTTTCAGTATTAAGGTACATTCGATTTCAACTGGCCCAAGCGCAGAAAACATTCCGTCCTTTTTCACAAATGAGACCAAAATGACTTCCAATTGGTTGAAATGGTATGTGACGAACGTACAATGGATGGTAGTCTTAATCATTTCCTTTTTTTCCAATCATAAGATGAAAACCACAAGAAAGTCATTCAGCGATTTGTATCTGCGTCACAATATATATTGCTTTTGTGAATGTGATTCAAACGTTTGTTAGATGTTGAAAATTTCGAAACTTCAGTGCAAAAAATCTATCAATGATTAACACTTAATTCCAGGATTTTCATGAACATTTACGGCAATTTAGTAATTTAAATATGCTTACAATGTGAAAGTGAAATCTAGCTGAAAACCATACCATACCATACCAAACCATACCATACCATTTACAGCACTTTTGCAACGCTTATCAGTAATCCATTCACAAGGTAAAATGATGCATAAGGTTATGTTATAAAAATGATTATATAATGTAAGGTGGCGGCAAATTCAATTAATATGATTTAATACAAATTATGTTGTTTCTACTAAAATTACAAAAGAAACTGATATTCAAAGAGGACTAAAATTATTTCCATTAAACCTGCGGTGACTTTTTATTACTTTACTTTTCATTACTTTCGAAATTGCAAACTATTCATCTACAGTACTGAATAATCGCCCCATCCCCCCTCATCCCCCCTTGTATTTTTAATTTTTGAAGAATTTTTCAATCCCCTCAGCCTATGATTAATTTCAAACACTTTCACAATTGAAATTTAAAACCAACTCGATAATGCGTATTGCACAAAATCCATTAAAAAACGCATAAGAAGCGAAAAAAATTCAGCTCTCATACTTGAATTTATATCCATGCTAATTTATATCATTAGTGAAAACTTGTAAACCTGAAGTATATTCTTTTTAAAAAACCTCGGAAACCATTACTTTCAAATTTGCAAACTATTATGCGATAGAGATAAATGTTCGTTGTTTTTTTTATTTCGTGGAATAGGGACCTACTTTGTTTTCAGAAAATCTCAGCGTTGTTGTTTCTTCTTAATAATGCAATTTCATTTCTTATCAAAACATTGTTCTGCACCGCTTTGTAAGTATTTTACACCGACTTTTAAAAAGATTTTTGGAAGATTTTTTTGGTCGAATCTTTTGCAATATTTTCATAGAAATTATATTCAACCTACCTTCAAACATGAACAAACTCAACAAATCAAACAAATTTAAAAATCAGAAATATTAACTTAACGATTCACTCATAGAATATTTGACCCCTTTTGATCATTGCACTACCTGGACAAGTATCGCCAATGTGTAACTTTCCTTTTAAGCATAGTTAATAGAAAAGAGAGATTGGATCTATAGCAACGTCTTTGAAACACTTTTATTTTAAAGAAGAATCGTCACGCTTTGTGATAGACAGCAAACTAGAATTTCCAATTTCCATGGTTTTTCACCAAGCAGACACCTTAACACTTTGTTAAGCATTACGAGCATTATGATCTACTCCTTAAAATTCTTTAAACGATTGTTTAATACAGTAGACTCTCTATAACTCAATTTCCTATAACTCGAACTCTCTACAATTCGAACGGTTTCACTTGGTCCCTTCAGGTAAAATTTGAGCCAAAATACTCTCTATAACTCGAACTCTCCACAACTCGAACGATTTTTTTGTCCCCTTGAGCGTTCGAGTTATAGAGAGTCCACTGTACATAGCTTTCGATCCTGAGTGAATTTTGTAATATGTGATCCATAAAATGCTTTTTTCGATCCATGAATTTTTGAAATAAATTGTGTTGTCACTTGTCAAGAATAACGTCATAATGGCATCATCAATTTTTCACAAACAAAGCTAAATTAAGCATGTTTTTCGCCTATATGGTTAGGTAAAGCATTTGATTATATTATATTACCTCTCACTTAAGAAAATATTAGTTTTTGAAGCTTTTCTTTGAAAAGATTACATATAGCTTATTGAAAATTAATTTCTCCCAAAAAAAGTATTATAAGTCATTAAAAATATGCAGGCTACGATAATGTTTTCGTATTTTTTTTTGAAAAGTACTTGATGAAGTGTTCCAATAATGAGCTTCATTCTTCATCAACCCCTTTTAAATGTTAACCTGGTGGAGGTTATTTAACGCCCCTTCCTCGTGAAACCAGCGTCCATAAAAATGAGTTTGTTAAGAAAAGGGTTAACAGGACTTCCGATACAACATAATATGAGAAATAGGAAATGACACATCAAAAAATGAAATAACAAAGTGAAAAGCAACAGAAAGAACATTACCGTTGATTGGAAAAACATTAAAGGATTGATTAATAATCAATATTATTACTATTATTATTATAATTATTTACCCAGGATAGCCTCTTCAGTTCTCTTTGAACTGCTATCAATGAAGGTCCTTCCTTCCTGGAGACACCTGCAGGGAACCTGGACGCAATTACGGTGAGAGAATTTTCGCCACCAAAAGCCTCGTGCCGGCGTCGAACTCGGGACTTCTTATTTCTAAGCTCAGCGCCTTAAACTATCGGCCACGGATCCACGTCCATATGCTTTTTATCCAACATATTTGGATATATTGCTATTACAGAAAATTTGAAGAAAGCAGTAAGTATTTGTTGATACCTAATTATTCCGAGATAAAAGCTAATTTACACGCACTGACGTGTGTCAAGTTACGTGTTTATTCTTTCTAAAAATATCATAATGACGTTTTTTCTTCTTCAACGGTTGACAAATACATATGTTGAAATATTTTCCTATGTTTGTTTTTTACTCATGTATCAGGTTACTTTGTAAGTTATGTTCAGACAGGTCCTTATTGAGTGATAGTAGACCTGACGAAAAGATCGAACAGGGCTCAGTTTGAGGAGCGGACATTATATACAGGGCCGTAGCCAGGATTTTTAGAATACTCTGCAAAAAATAAACAGCAGCTAAACCTACTATCGTAGGAGGCCCCACCATGGTTGGGGCCGACGCGGCAGAAAAAATTTCAAAATTGACCTCTCTAGATTGGCTTAAAACGCATCTCCCGACAAGTATTCATGACGAATCGTGT
>JAUBWS010100354.1:0-10817 GCA_032270445.1 Darlingtonia californica | reverse complement strand
CACTTCATCAAAAGTTTTTGCATAATTTTACAGACCGAAATCATTTTATTCGGCATTTTACATTCGTTGCATAAAAAAAATGGTTGAATATAAAAAGTTTGGTTGCATATGTAAATTAGTTGGTTGAATATGTGAATTTTAATTTTGAAACAAAAAACCAACCATATTCGATTATATGAATAAACGAAAGTGTTCTTTGATACTGCAATGATCACTGCAGAAATCCAACTGCATTAAATTACGTGAAGCACTGTTGAATATCGCGGTCGCACTAGTGTGTTTCACAACGGACCAAATGGTTATTATCTCCATTATACGACAACACATTGTACATGGCAAAAAAGCCAAAAAAATCATATGAAAAATAGCCTGTGTTAACTGTCATTACGTTTCTCAACATAGTTGTTAGTAATTTTGTGCTAGTCTAGATTAGCCTGTTAGTCTGTTTTTCGCTGTTACTTTCGCGTGGCTGTTTCATTATTTCATTGTGGATTTTGCGACCCGGATGAATTGAAAAAGGGTACCCTGCCCAGCGGCACGTCCCCATACCGCCAATTTTGGTTAATAGTGCTCCCCTGGTGTTGAACCCGGAAGGAGCATCACAGACATTCTCCCAACAACTCAGGTAAACAGAATCACTCAGTTAATAACCCATCACAACGAATCACAAGCAGTGAACACAAACAACTAAGATGCTGTTGACAACAAAATAGTCGATCAATAACAACTTCTTTCTGACAAAAGTGGTTTGATCACTGTCGCTTCGACTCAGTTAGATACATCCCAGTGCTGGAAGGTTTTATATTGCCTTTTTCTGGACTCGGAATAAATACAAAGAGTTGCAAAGCCGAGTGACTATTGTGACGTGATTATTCGATTTACCAACACGTTCTTTTAAAGTGGTAACCCTAAAAACCATGAAAAATGAGAAATTCCGCAAGTAGTCTTTAAAATAATTACTCCACATTTAACAACAAGTAGTGACATTTATTTTTGACTTTTGACTATAGAAAAGTTTAAAAACTTTTGACTTCAGAGCTGTAGACGAAGGCAAAGCAGCAAATTCTTAATGCTGGCAAGTTATACTTTGCAGCTTAAGTCGTTTAAAACGGTCGGTGTTTTTGCAGTTTGCTGGAAATGGCCCTGGCAGAATGAACGTTTCCATTTCTTTGTTTATCTGTGTTTTTAACCGCTGGACAAATTTAGCTATGCCGATTGCGCTTTTTGTGCTTTCAGGCAAATGATTCCATGCTATAACCATTCCATGCAAAATTAATCGCCAGATTTTGCCCTCTTCTAAAATTATATTCATTAAGGATTTTAAAGTCGAAAGCATCTCATGAACTCATGAATTAAGTGATTCAAAATTTTGAACACCATTGAACTTAAAAGTCTGAATAGGCACGGATTGAAACTCAGCAAGCAACTCATCAAACGATAGATAGAAGTTGTTAAATCGAGCTTGTACCGCTTTATGATAAGTCTTATTTAACAGACTATGGGCCTACTTGGAAGAGAATATACACACTAAGAGTATGAGAAAGGTGCCGAGTTTTCTATAGAAACGCTTGTTACAAGTGTTTGGAAGAACGACAAATCAAGACAATATTTTGCTTGCTTAAACAAACACTTGCAACAAGCATTTCTATAGAAAACTCGAAAATGCGGAATAGGACCTTTCTCTGTCCCTCTGTGCTAAGGGACAATAGCAGAAACCCAGGTTAGGGGGGGGGGGGGGTGGGTGTCTGACCATAGTGACGGACAGGGACTTCAAGATTTCAAGTCGGCCCTATCTCAGACCAAAGTCGATAAATACCTTAACAAAAAGATAATGCTTCTATGATATTTGTCAAGGTTGTGCCGTGTGATGAAATCATGCGTAACCTAAAATATTAACTGCTTTGTTACGTTATGGCATCATAAATATCTAACTCTTAATAACTCATCATCTATTTAGAATTAAAACACCAAACTTACCCAAAGATGGTTGACAGATGAATTTAATTTATTTTTATGATGACGTCTGCCTTTTTTTCAAAAATAAGTTTGTTAACAAAAACTGCTGATGTCATCAAACATTAATTAAGATTTTTAATGCAAAGTTAATCTCTTAGGCGAAACACGTCTTTAGCTAAAAAAATTTGAATGTAAATAGATGAGTAGTTATTATCAATTAAAGATTTATGATTTATCACAAACCATATTTTAAGTTAGACATACCTCAATTTTTCATTATGGCACACAACCTAGACAGTTATCAGTGAAGTACCTTTGTCCAGCAGCACGTCCCCGTACCTAGAATTTCGTTCACAGTTTCTTGTGACAACTTTGGTCGACTTTGGTAGCAGCATTTTATTGCTTTTGGCTAATACTAAAAACTTGAAAATGTTTAACTTTTCATTTCAATTTTTCTTGGCGGAATTTTCTACGCAATTTTCAACGGACCAATCAAAATGACACTAGACCAACGAGACTAAAATTCTATTAGTTTACCGTTTATTTCTTCTCAAAACAATGATAAGTCATTATTGAAATGACAATAAAATCCCAGCTATAAAGCTACTGATTGATCTTTTATTGTTTCTAAACAACCACGAAGGAAAAGTGCCAAATTTACATTTATTCAATTGACCTAATACCCTCCTATCGCAGTGCTTTAGTGAGTGATAAGTTACTTACACTGTACCAGTTTTTCGCTCCTGCGACAAAATAAAAACTTGCCGTACTTGTTGTACAGAACTTACCTGGATCAGGTTGGATCGGAACGGGTCGGATCTTGGATCCGGTCCGTTTGGGTTGAAAATTGGTTTCCACTCATTCATACGGGTGGTGTAAATAAAAGCCTACATGGCTGCCACGCGTGACAATACACTTATTTTTCATATGTTTAAAAGCGATCCGATCCTGCCGATTCAGAAGTTGAATGTGAAGTTTTTCAAATTTTTCCTGCCTCGGATCTTTCCGGATCATAATTTCAATACATTCTACGCATGCGCGGGCCAAAAATCAAATCAGATGTGTTCCGATCTGGTCCAACCCAAATTTGGAAGCAATGAAATTTTAAGTTGAAGTTTTGTTTCCTGAAAGTGGTTTCCCCGCGGTAGTTACCCCTGAACTCTGGGAATTCCCCTGTTGGACAAAGAAGTTAAGAATCCTCGGATTTATCCATATCTCTCTAATTTATCTGAAAATATGATGGTTATAATTTTTCTTTATTTCAAATCAGAGTAAACCAAAATCTACGATATATGACGTTGCACAGTTGCTCTGGAAATTGGCATATGTCAAGCAACTTTCAGCCGCACAATCGATCAGCGTCTAAGTTTGGCTGCCGGTACGTCGTAGATTTCAGGGAAAAACAGAATACACAATAAAAGGAATTAACTTAGGGAATTTCCCCGGAGGAGTTTTTTTGTTGTTGCGTTGATATAAATAGGGCGGACTGCTCTCAAACTAGGGAAGTCTGGGTAAGAAGGAGAGGCAAAGCAAAGGAAAATTTGTTGTGTAGCCCATTATTATATACCATGTCGCAGCCTGACTTGCCAACTGTTCTAAGACAAAGTAAGTTTCTTTAGATGTATGTATAGTGTTTTTTTTCTTTTTAGGTCTTTTAGTAAGATATCAAACATTTTGTTGAGAAAAGTGATGTCAAATTATATAACCTGGCTAATCTAAGCTAAGTTTTTTTATCTCCTCTCTTTTGCCAATCATACTTCAAAATTTGTTTGAGATAGATTAAATTTTTCTCCTTTTTATAAGATTTTCAATAGATCGTTAATTTCAATATACCGTGGCTGATTAGGTACTTTTAGAATACTACAAAGAATTATTCCTTCTTTTGGCACTTAGATTAGATAAGTGTTGGGTTAAGCATTGGCTGACAGTTATAGTGTCAGCTGATAGTTATACGTGTTGGCCAACAGTTATTATTATTATTATTATTATTTGAACATATTTACCCAGGATAGCCTCTTCAATTCTCTTTGAACTGCTATCAATGAGGGTCCTGCCTTCCTGTGAAACACCTACAGGGAACCTTGTGGAAATTACGGTGAGGTAATTTTCACCACCGAAAGCCTCGTGCCGGCATCGAACTCGGGACCTCTGAGTTCTAAGCTCAGCGCCTTAACCACTCGGCCACTGATCCACAGTTTTAACAGTTTTAACTGTCAGCCAACACTTACAATAGCTAAGTGTCGGCTAATACTTAGTCCAACACTTCTCTACTTCTCTAAGTGTCGGTCGAGAGTTATCAGTATAGGACCACAGATATAAGTAATGGTCTGTATATACATTTGTCAGCCAAAATTTTGGCCAATAAGAAAAATTGAAAGTGTGGGCTGAGACTTCTAAGTGTTAGCCGATACTTCTATGTAAACTTGCAAGTGTCAGCTAAAAGAAGGAAAAATTTCAGGATTCTAAAAATAGCCACGGTATTCTAGGATTCTAAAAATACTTTATCAGCCACAATATCAATAGTTTTTTTAATCGGAGAAAACAATGCAAGATAAATATTTGCGAGGTCAAAACTCATGAAATTGTTTGCAACGCAATTTTTGTATGAAAAAGACAAAAAACGTCTTGAATTAGCGAAATATTGTTTGCTTAGGTTTGTACTCTCGGGTGTTTAATTATGGCGCGCCGTTGCGGAAAAAACTATTAACTTTTGTCTATACTTTTTTATTTTTTGTAAACACTTTTTAAACTTTTGTAAGCACTTTTTAATTCTTTTTGTGTATGTAATTTTCATTTTTTTGTGTATTACTTTTTTTTTGGACAGTCAAGAATGATTAAGTCTGTAAATCACATAATACATCTCCGCGTTGGAGAGCTTTGCTTTTTCCATACCATGCGGCAAGTGAGATGAACGATGAGAAGACCTCACAGAGAACGCACATGTGTAATCTCTCATTGAATCTTTCTTTATTATTTAAAAATACTCTAGATGAGTTTTACCAGTGGCGTAACCACAATTTTTGTATTAGGGGGAAGGGGCTATTTGTTGTACTATCTAAGGAGGCCTGTTTGGGCCGACGAGCAAGGAAAATGTTTTGAATTTTGACGTTCTAAAATGGCTAGAACAGCCTCAAAGATATCCCCACTACATTCATCCAGCAAACAGCTCAGAAAGATATATGATATTGAGATATATTTTGGCCCCCTTAGCAAACTCTCTTTCTATCTCTCTCTCAAATAAACATTATATTCACCTGTTTTTGTTTTTCAAAGTCGACTCTCCTTCGCAGATGACAAAATTATTGCATTAATAGTTGGGGGGGGGGGGGGGGGGGATGAATTTTTCAAAATTAATAATTATTAATTTTAATATTTAGAATAAACATATATTTTAAAACAATAATATATTAAATATGAGTGAATATATGTAAGAAACATTGTGGTATTTTTCACAATTTCACAATATTTAACAAATATGAGTGAATTAAACTTTGTGGAATAGGGACTGCAGTGACAGGGTGGTTAGGGGGACCATGGCCAATTATTTTTTATGCCAAATTTAGCCCCTGTGCACTTTAAACTTAATGCTGCGCAGTGATGCGTCCTCTGTGGAAACTTTTCTGCTGATTGATAAACTGGCATATTTGCTGCCAGATTATTTTGGCAATCATATGTCTTATATTTCTTAATTTATACACTTACCATACTTAAAATATGGAATGTTGCTAAAGTTAAAAGTGCCTTGCTTCAGGCTAGAGCTTTGAAGTCTCCTCACTTTTGGGGCTGCAGTGTAATCTGATCAAGAATACCAAGAAGGAGCGTAAGTGACTGAATCAGAGATGTAAGCCTGGATGTAGCTGTTAAAGCCCTTACTGCTACTACTACAACTACTACCACTAAAGCAAAACAGGTTCAAGCCATGTTATGGAACCACAACAGCTAATGCTAAAAAAAGCTGGGATTTTATGAAAAAGATGTAATTTAATGTTTACTGATTTGCTATTTCAGAGCACAAGTTTAATTATGATAGAAAATTAGGGATAGGAGTAAGTGAATAATTTTGAGAATGAAAATAAAATTATTACTCTACCCCTTGGTTGGAACAAGATTTATTAAGTTTGCTGGAAATTCAAATTTAGAACTTTGGCTATTTTCTTAAATTTGATAAGAATTCTCTCATCTTTCTTTCTGATTGTTTGCTGATTGCCTGTACTTATCTGTATGGCACTGATAACAAACTAACATTTCCTAAACTCTTTGTTGTTGTTTGTTGACTGCATGTACTTGACTGTATCGTGCTGATGGCAGATTAAAATATCCTAATACCTTTCCCTTATCTTTCATACTTTCTTTTTGTTGTTGTTTCTTTTGCTTTTCTTTTTTTCTCTGGAATTCCATTTATTCTCTTTGCTGACACACACTCTAGCTTTTCTAAATTTCTACACACCCATCATTTCCTATTCCTTCCTGTGTTCACCATTTATGTTATTGTCATGGTTTTGTCCCTGTCTTGTTTGTATTAGTGCCTTGTCTATTCGTTTCTGTTTCTGGTTTCGCTGTTTGACATCTGCGGCTATAAGCTTAGCACTCATAGTTTACAATATTGTAATTATTCGATTTACTTTTGTGGGAATTTACAAGTGTTTTTTATATAAAAAGACAACATTTTAGAAACAAGAAGACTTTACTCAAAAACACTCTTGGTACAATATTTCTAAACATATTTTTGTAAAAACCAACCTTCAATACCTAACCTAGCAATATCTAACCTATTTCTAAACATACTTTTGTAAAAACCAATCTTCAATACCTAACCTAGCAATACCTAACCTATTTCTAAACATACTTTTGTAAAAACCAATCTTCAATACTTAACCTAACAATACCTAACCTATTTCTAAACATACTTTTGTAAAAACCAATCTTCAATACTTAACCTAACAATACCTAACCTATTTCTAAACATACTTTTGTAAAAACCAATCTTCAATACCTAACCTAACAATACCTAACCTATTTCTAAACATACTTTAGTAAAAACCAATCTTCAATACCCAACCTAACAATACCTAACCTATTTCTAAACATACTTTTGTAAAAACCAATCTTCAATACCTAATCTAGCAATAACTAACTTATTTCTAAACATACTTTTGTAAAAACCAATCTTCAATACCCAACCTAACAATACCTAACCTATTTCTAAACATACTTTTGTAAAAACCAATCTTCAATACCTAATCTAGCAATAACTAACTTATTTCTAAACATACTTTTGTAAAAACCAATCTTCAATACCTAACAAACGTGGGAGGGAGCTTAAAAATAAAAAGAAACTATTATTAGGCTGGAACTCTGCAAAAAGTAATTGGAACTCAAGATCTGATCATTTGTTATAATATTTTAATTAGCATGTAGCTAAAGCTAAAATTGCCCTGCTACAGGCTAAAGCTTTGTATAAGAAATAAAATAAAATTTGATCAGTGAACATAACAGGCCAAAGCTCAAAAAGCATTATTTCTGAAAAAGAAGCAATATAGCACAGTCTTGTGCTTGCTTTGGGTTGATTTGCACCAGACATAAAAGACAGACACTTTGTGTCAAAAGCAAAACAAAATGATATATACAATATCATCAATAACTAATGTTTTCCAAATTATACCCATTGTGAACATCGGTTGTTGTGAGCACTATTGTTTGCAAATGTTTCCCTAATTTGCAAAAACTGGTGTTCGCAAAAATTTTAAAAATTAATGGCAAAATTACCAATATGTCTTTAAGAGTGTTCGTCTTGCGGTTGGACGCCATTAAAGTTTTTCGTAGTAAAGTCTGTATAAAATGTTTGAAAGAAATTTTTTTGGATTACTCAAACATATTTAAGAGGCTTTACTACAGAAAACTTCAACTGTCCTCAGCAGTAAGCTATACTTAAATTAATCAGAACTTGCTTTCCCTTTCTATCAGTGATCGAAAAAGCAGTCCCGTAGCTATGAGGGGGCAGGGGGCATTGCCCCCTTGACAATTCTATAGAATGATTTTTTCATTTATTCTATTATGTTGTATCTTTTATCAACTAAAACCCTTTAGAGGTAAAATGGTGCGTTTTTCAACTATCTAATCCAATTTTTCTCTCACGTCACAATTGTAAGCAAAAAGAACAAGAACAATAGTGTCGTTTGGCAAAAATTTAGTTTTTTAGTAATCCTTGGCACAATGAAAAATTGAGAAATTCTATCTGTCACACCAACGAAATAGAGGTTTTTCATGTAGGCGGATTTCTATTACTTGATCAAAAAATGCATTTTCCGGCAATCTAGGAGCTTTAAAATGCAAAAATTTCTTGCCCCTCAGGACCATCCAATAGTGGCCCTTCGGGTGACTTTCTCGAATATAAATGTTCTTGAAAACAAATTTTTGACTTGTAGTTATGTAGTTGTGGTAGCTATAGATGGCCGTACCTTTACGGCCAATCAGAAAATTAGTTTCTCAAATCATAAACCTTAGCTTTTCAAATTTTTAGCTTTTCCACTTTTCAGCTTATTAATTTACTTTCATCGTTCTTGGTTTGCATAATGATTAAGAGGTCATTCAAATTAAACTTGTAGAGCTTGCAGATACAATAAACATACAAGAGCTTGTTTGAATGGGCGTTCAACAATAGCTCAAAATCTACAGCAGATGAATCCTGGTGTTAAAGGGTTATCGTCCAGAAGTTGATTCTTGAAAAGTTGATTCCTGAAAAGGTAATTTCCTGAAAAGGTGATTACCTGAAAAGGTGATTTCCTGAAAAGCTGATTACCTGAGAAGGTGGTTTCCTGAGAAGGTGATTTCCTAAAAAGCTGATTTCCTGTCAAGATGATTTCCTGGTTGGCCGAAAAAGCACTCTCATTGTTATGTCCAAAAAACAATTGTTTTCTGTTGAACTTAGAATGACATTAAAATGTAATGTACGTCAGATGAAAATCAAAAGTTATCAAAACATAAACCACTTTCCAAACGTATTTGGTGTATAAAGAATCGACAATCCACACGAAAGCTCATACAGTCATAAAGTCATAGGCATTGTATGACACCATTATTGAATTCTCTAAGCATTAAGTCGTGTTCACATCGACTATTGGTCCGACATGTAGCAGTTTTAAGAGATAATCTAATAAAGTGCTCGGTCCGGGACAATCAGTCCGTTCATGCAATATCGATACTGATGTATAGAAAACTGTACTTAATATTGGGATTCCTAAGAACGATACTACGATGTCAAAAGCCTTAAGTCTTGATCTTTTTTTCTTTTCTTGCATAAAAATATGAGAAATATAAAAGGCAATTCACAGTGGACACAAGTGTTTTGTTTGTTGACGATTACTAGTATTAATATTATTTCTATATAAGCTCCCTCCCCATGCGCCTGTATCAAACCTCTTACATATATTTATGAGTATAAATTTGAAAGTCATGAAATTTAAAGTTAAAGTTTGATTCCTGAAAACAGGACCGCCTAAGGAGGAAGTTACCCTGAACTCAGGGAATTCCCCTGGACAATTTCTGAAGTTAAACAATCAGATCAAATCATAAAAATTACCCGAATGACCATATTCAGATTATTCAGGTTTTCCCCCCTTAATCAGGGAAAAGCCGAACGTTCAATAAAAAGAAATGAACTTGGGGAATTTCCCTGGGGGATATATTTATTCATTTATTTCTAAGAAGGAGAGGCAAAGCAAAGGAAAAGAAGTCTGAATTAACTTCTGTGTAGCCCATTATTACAGATCATGTCGCAGCTTGACTTGCCAACTGTTCTAAGACAAAGTAGGTTTTTTAGATATCTTTTTACTAAAATATCAAGTTTTTGTGGAGAAAAGTGATGTCTGTCAAAATGTAACCTGGCTAGTCTAAGTTTATTATCTCCTCTTTGTTGCCAATTATATTTCGAAATGTTGTGTTTGCCATAGGTTTTTTACTTTTTCTCCTTCTTGTAAATCTTCAATAGATATATTTGTTATGTATGGGATGTGAGAGAAGTGAAAGTTCTTTTTTGTTTATGTTATGTCTTGAGATTTTCCTGGAAGATCGGAGATGTTTGTTGTTTCATCCTTACTTCAACAAAAGATATCAAATGTTAGTGAATTAAAGCTGTCCTTACACCATCATGATGATAAAATGGATTTTTCAAAGCAGCTCTAATGAACTTTCCCCCTGGATGATTTCCATTTTTCTTTTACTTTCTCTATGATTTTCTTCTGTTGTGGTATTGTATGAACTTCTATGTTTACCACTGGAAATTTGTACTTAGAACAATGTCCTTAGAAATGGGACTTTTGCGACCTTTTAAGGGCCGAATTCTGAGAAAAATATTTCATTGGACCAAACATTTACTTCACACTCAATAAAAGAATGATTCAATTTGGTACAAATTTGCAATTTAATATAGGGCTAAAAAGTGGTTACTACAAAGAGTGAAAAGGGGAATACAAAGTGTGACATGATTAGAAAGTGTGATGGTACACATGGTTCCTCTGTCTTTATCCGGCTTGAAACCGTACGGAAACTCAAAAGAGTTCTGGCTACATTAAACCCATGCAACCTGTGCAAGAAGACAGCAAATGCATATATATTAAAACGACTTGAGTTTTTATAAAAGAAACAGTAGCAAATTCTTCTTATTTGACTGTCATGGTTGTTAATCTTGCAACAATAACAATTTTATGAGTTTACGTTATGTTGTACCGGGTGCGCCACAAAAAAGTTTCAATCTTTAAGGCATCATTTCTGAAAAACTACAAGATATTCAGAAATAAACTTAATTTCAATATAAAGAGAATTGCCTAACTTAAATTTTGATGTATCATACATTAAATTTGGTT
>JAUBWS010100343.1:0-10818 GCA_032270445.1 Darlingtonia californica | reverse complement strand
AGGAGTGCATTTCTATTTAAGTGACACGCAAATTGCGTGTCGCTTAAATAGAAATGACCTCCTCCACAGACGTTTTTAATGATTTTGCAAATGGGTGGAGTATGATCGCAGTAAAAATGACCATGCCCCGTTTTTCTGTGAAACGTCACATTTTCCATTTCATCGGAATACATTTTGAATTAAGAGACAAACACATTTTGAACTTATTCATTATGGGTACATCAATAATCATGTAGAATAATACACGCTCAGTCGAGGAAGCTAAGGACGTAGGGTAAAGTACTCAAAAAAATCTCTTACTTTGAAAAAAAATCACAAAAAAAGCAAAAATATCATAAAAGATGAAAAAATCAAAAAATCTCGTACCCTATATTTCAAGTACTTTACCCCTCGATTAAAGAAAAGTCAGAAAATTTAGATGTTTTAAAAACAATTAGGGATCTATCCCTTGAAAATCATGGGGAATAAGGGAAATGCATTTAAACAATTTTGGAAGGAAAGATTTTCCAAAAATATTCCCCATGTTATGGCGCCGTATCATTATATTAGTTTGTCGATATGTAGAATTTGAGTTCTAAGGGAATTCCTTGAGGAGGAAAAAATTTCAGTTCTTCCTATCACCCGACACTTATATCCGATTTACCGGTTTATTAGATTTGATTTTGAACAATGGAGCATGAAGGTATAAAAATGTGTGGATTATAAAGATATCCACATCATCTATTCCGATTCTTTTGAGGGATACTCTTAACTGCCAAACTATTTAGTCAGAAACGATTTAGTCTATTGTATAGCAAAAGGTTTGTTCCAATCTTTTCTTACGTGCGAATGATGTGTTTAGCTACCGATTAATTCATGCAGTGTGAGTCCACAGGAAAGTCCGGCAGTAAAACAAGGCCGAATTGTACAGTAGGCTTCTTCACGGTTAAATCACCTTCCATGTAAAATGTGAAATGTCAACGGTAAAATCAAAATTTTACCGGAGATCTGTTAAAGAATAGAAAAAACTAACTAAATTCGTATCAATGAAAAACAAGCAAATATCAAATTCCAATAATATGAGTAACCAAGATAACAATCTAAGAGAAAAAAATAACACAATGAATGATAATTTCTATCAAACCACTTTCCACACAAAAGAATCTGAATCACCGATATAATACGTCTTTAAGACATCTTCGTGCAGGTTGGGTGCATTTGTAACTATTTTCAAATCTTTTCGATGGTCACTTGCATACTGCATGAATTAAAATTTGCTCAATTAATATATCAAATTTTCATCAGTCGTTTCCAGGACCTTCTTTTTTTGCGCCACCATCATATCAAAAAGAAAGAAAGAGGCCCTGGAAACTCTGAGTAATTTTAAATTATAATTGATTGTTTCATTGAAACAAATTTGGTTAATTTTGTCTTTTTTTTAACATGGTTAAATTTTGTATATTACCATATTTGGACTGCGAATTGTCTCATACGGTAAAAGTTTGTTGACACCAAACCTTATTCGGCCGTTTTCAAATCTTTGTCCAATAAAATACTTTTCTATACTTTTACATTATCCTATTATATAATTGATTTTTCGATACCAAGACATAATTAAATCTTTAAGGATAAAAGGGAATGCTTCATATTTTTCTTGCTGAAAATTAGCCCCAAACGTTTAGTCTTACCTTTTAATTGAAGAAAGGTTTTCAAAAACCTTTTATATATTTGAAAGTTCAGTTTTTCGTCATGAAGAACTGCAAAATGTTCATTTTCTTCTTCATTCTTGACGAAACTGTTCCACTATTTGAAATCTTTCTGACAAAGATAAGAAATGAACTAGTTTGAATTAGACTGAAAGTTTACTTTTTTGTTCTTCCTCTTGTTCAATTTCAAATCTCCTTCTTCAAATCAAAATTCTACGAAAGTGTTCCACTCTTTAAAATTTTTCCAACGATACCAAATTGTAAGTTTTCATGCAACATTGATGAAGTTATGCTAGTTATAAAAAAGTGCCATAAAAAAATTGTACTTTGACATATCTTTGCGTCAAGCCCACGGAGTCTTACCAATTAGGATTTTTCATCGTGTCTTCCTTCCTGCTCACTACTAAATTTACATTTTTTAAAACCTCTTTTCTTTTATAATTACGAAAAAATATAAAAAATCTCACGAAAGATTTCGAAAAAAAAAATTTCGGAGCACTTTAACCCTGGATAAAAATTATAAAGTCACGCTTTCATGTTACTTGCCATCCTTCTTTTTATGTTTTAGGAAATATTTTGCGTAACATGTTATTTTTACTTTTCAAAAAGAACATCAGAAAGATTTTAAGGTTTAAGGTAATACATACTCTTCCTTGGTTTCCGTAAAATAATGAAAGACCATTTTTGGACCCGTGGTAAAATGTTTAAAGCGCTGAAAGCTTAACCCAATGGATGCGGGAATTAAGTACAATTTGGCCAAAAAGTTGCTCATAACTTTTGCGCATGTGCGGTAGAGTCGCACCAAAAGTATAACTTTTTACTTTACTTACCACTAACTATATTTGACTTACAAAGTTGTTTTCTTTTAGGTTTAAAATTAGGTACCAGACTCGCTTTTGAGATATAAGCTTTCAAAGTTTAACCCTTTAGGGGGTCAAAATTCGGACAGGGTTTAAAGGGTTAAACTAAAGTTCCGAGTCCAACCCCCCTGCGAAACTTTCTGCCAATCACAGTTAATTCTACATGGTACCCTGAGGTGTTTTCAGGAAGGAACAGTTCATGAAGAACTGAAGAAACTAACTTGAGTAAATAACCGCTACATTCTTTCATTTGGTATGAAAGTTCCATCGGTAAGAGAAAATCATGGGTTGCACTTGTGTTAAAGTTAACGCCTTTCAACATTAATTTTCCTATAGACTGTTTCGTTATATAGCGCATGCGCATGCTATACTTTTTTTACGATTATGACATACTCGGTTTTTGACGTCTGCCGATAGAACAGGTGTGGGCAATAAAGCTAGAAGCGGTATAGACTATATAAAATAAAGTAGTTTAGTCTGGCGGTAGACCAGGTGCAGGTCAAAAAATCCAGGAGCGGCATTATCAAATAGGCTAATGTAGTTTCCAAATTACAAGTGTTGATTATTTTATTTATATTGCCTTCATTAATAAAATAAAATTCTTATTGTGAATTGTTGGTATAGGATAGTAACTTATTTAATTGTATTTATGTATACATAGTAAAAAATAAATTCTGTTATCTTTTTAACTTTATAGGCCTTTAAATTAATGTTCTCTTCACAGTACATACCGTTTCTTTTGACTTCCAATTCTTTGTGATATTTCTCTTTAGAAAGTCACACCGCAGACATTTGAAAAATTTAATTAGATATGCTTTTTTGTAACTTGTTTCATATAACCTGATGAAGTCAGCGTAAGAAGACGAAATAAGTAAAAAGTCTCTGGATGTAAGAATGCATTATTATGCGTCTAGGGGTTAACCCCTTGCAGTAAGTCCGAGGGGTGAAGAACTCAAAACAAAGTGTACAAGATTTTTTAATTTTTTGTAATTCTAAGTGGTTTTTTTTATTTTTCCATGATTTTTTTACGATTTTTGATTTTAGTTTTTTGGTTTTTTTTGTGACTTTTTGACCACATTTTACAATGATTTTTGATTCATTTTTTTGTATTTTTTTGTGACTTTTTGATCACATTTAACTATGATTTTTGTTGATTTTTTAGTATTTTCTTAAATTGAACTGTGAGAGCATTAGGTCAATAGTCCATCTCAGGGATTACGGGATTACTTAACCTGACAAAAAATGTCGAACAAAAACCAGAAGTGATGAAAATTCATTTTCCGACGACAAAGTTTTATCGTTTCATGTGTTTTTCATATCATTTGAAATCATGATTTTGATAAATAGAATTGTGTTCACATTTTTTCGACAAAAATTTTACCGAATACTTAGTTTTTCCTTTTATATTGTTGTTCTCTACCCTAAGTATATGCTGTAAGAAGAAAAATGCGAAATAATTATAACTGATGAGTAGCCCACGCTAAAATGCCCCGCCGCAAGTTTCAGCCTTATTTACACTCACCACTCATCTCAGGCTCTCCATTAAATTTTCTGATTCGCTTACTCTTCCGAAAGTTATACGTGTTTCGCAGAGTGTTGTGAAGCAGCCTAGCACGCACTTTGCTGGAATGTATTTTGTGTGAGTAAGGACCTCATTCCGTGTGTCATAGTACTTTTCCTTGAGAGTTATTAATAAAATTTAATAGAATTTATTAAAAGATGATAAAGTCAAGTGAATGTAATTATTAGTACAATTTATTATGAAAACATAAGTTAATTATCTCAATAACGTAAAGTAATTAGGTTTCGTGTTTTTAAAGCTGTTGTGGACCATTTTTTATTGTCAGAAGCATACTGCTAACTTGGAGTTAAAACTTGTCAACGTTTTTTTGGTGCAAACAATTCTTTCTTTTTTTCATTACATATTGCATATTACACATACATATGCTTAGGTTTATTATTTACTACTCTCTTCAGTAGTTCAATAGAATGGCCTCTTTCATTTCAGTGACTTTTTGTAACTTTCTTTCTCTGTGAATTCACAGTGATGTTTATTCACTTATATCATAGTCATTATAAAAATCCCCGGTCTAGAAGGCCTTTGTTTCAATCTATTGTCAACATTATAAGCTTGAGGTCGTCTTTTGTTAAATTCAAAGAAAAAATTGCCAATAAAAAGCTCGAACAATAGGCTTCTCAAACAGGATTTTTTATAATGACTATGCTCATATAGCCTGTACCAGACCGCCGCACCGGTACGAAAAAATTGATTTCCCGCGGTACGTTGTTCTTACGTGTTCTACAGTATGTAGAGTCAGGTACTGGCTAATGCTTATACAGAGGAAACACGATTTAAAAAATTATGTTTTAACGTATAGAAAAAAATTATAGGACAAAAAAAGCTTCATAAATATTATAATTCTGTTATTTTATTTATCCCTTTTAAGAAAACTTCGTAGATGAGATTTACAAAGATTTGCGTTTAAGAATTTTTCTTAGCATGCTAACAGCGCAATAAAGCCGATTATTATACAACATGAGTAAATACGGTGTCGTGATTGGTTAAAAACTAGCAATATATTTATTGTTGTTGGACAGTATTTACATTACATTAGCATTACAAAGTTTTCTTCTTAGACGTCGCTGGGCGATTGTAAATGCAATGCTATCAAGAATGTAGATTTAAAAATAACGCTGTAAAATTTTACGCTTTTCAAAAAATAAAACTCCTGCAAGGTGGTAATATGAAGCAGTTATTTGAGCTCGGTCTCAACCACTATATAAAATATCCAGGGCCGTGGCAAGACATTTTTCCAGGAGGGGGGGAGGGTGTAATTGTCAAATTTGCTGACAAAATAATGAAAATTTTCCGACAGTGTAAACTATACTTTTACGAGCATACCCGGAAAAGTTGTTGCTTGGTTTTGTGACGTAGGAGGACCCACAGGTTGGGTTCGACGCGTAAGAAATAATTTTGAACCTTGATCCCTCTAGATTGGCTAAAAACGCATTCCCGACGACAAATTAGTGTTGATAAAACTCAAATTTCTAACAAGAAATCTAAGTTTTGAGCGCGGTCTACGCGGACCCCTAAAAGTTTGCCGACAAAGTACAGAATAAGTAAGATTTGCCGACAAAATTGTTTCCCCAGAAGCACGGTTTCCCCCCACACCCCCCCCCCCCCCACCCTCCGTAGCCACGGGCCTGAAAATATCCGACTTAAAAAGTTACATTGAACTCGGACTTGCCAATATTTTCTGCCCAATACAGTCGATTCGACCTCGCCCAATAACTGCTTATTTGAACATTATAAAATTGTAATTTGGTGAGTGAGTTTATGAGTACGAAGACAAATAGTGTATTTAAGTAAAGAAATATCTTGCACCATCGGCTCTCCAAAAATGTTTTGAATTTTTCTTACAGTGTTTGATATCATTGAAATCACCAGTACAACAAACATTTCCGTGTTTTCAATCGACTCTTCCTGAAAATGATTTTTATACGGTGAAGAAGAGTCACTCAGAAGCACGTTAATTTTTGTTATACCAGTAATTGATGACCTTCGAAACACCAAACGAAAATTTTTTAATTACTTATTTTTGGTGTGATTGTTTCAAAATAAAGTTAATCTCACTCACTTTGTTGGCATTAATCTTTTTTTCAGTGTTTAGTAAATAAGTTGTATTTTTATCATATATGAATCAAGAACAAAGATGATGAATTTTATTGGAATAATTACTGTTGCAGGTAATAATCACTTTTTTATTAAAGAAATTCGTGCATTTAAATTTTTATTTTTCAATTCACCGTACAAATGGAGCCGTGGCCGAGTGGTTAAAGGTCGCAGCTGCGAATCGCAAGGTTCGACGATATCGCGGAGGGACTACTCACTCACATTCACCGTACAAATGAAATTTTATTTTTTTGTTTTCTGGAATGTTAAGGTCAAAATACTCAAAATGATTATGCTGAGAAAATGAAAATGTTCAAAATATCGTTAGGGTGCATCCCAGAATTTCTAGCTCTTATCAACTACCGTTTCGTTCTTGAACCCTTGTACCTTCGTTCGGAACATTTGCCTTGAATTTGGAGTTGATTAAAACGATCGATCTATTCTCTCTGTCCTACAATATCCAATTACCTTATCAGACAAAAAATATTGGACAAAATTGACAGAATGTTTGATGACTGATGAAAAAATTTGCCCACTCAGTATACACTATAATTCGTGTAATTATTATTTAAAATCTTGTTATTTTGACGAAAAGTTTAGTCTGAAAATAATTTTTGTCTGGCATTCTTTGTCTAATAAATGCATTATTTGAATTTTATTTCAGTTTTACTAACTTTAACGAAAGCAGAAGTAAATTTTTGGGCAGGTAAGTACAGTATTATCACCAAATTTTGAAAAAGTATACATTTTTCATATTTATATTTGCTTAAAGAGTTCATTTTGTAAAAACAATATTAAACATACCGCATCAGTTACTATAATAAAAGTTTCGACCTTTCTCTGTCAGTTCTCTTTGTCATACATGAGCGGGCGGGTTAGGGCGGAGTTTCAAGTTTGACTCCCTTGCAAGGCTTGGTGGTGAAGTTTGTCGATCACTAGTTCTCACAGTGTTTGTAAAAATACGATTGATTCCCTATTTTTATAAGGAACATTGACAGCAGATACCTCCCTGTGAAAGTGGCTTTACATGTAGTTTTGTTTTATGTATAGAAGATGCCCTTTTGGGACCATCGATCTTGCTCGCTGTATGCTATACATAGGGGAGGTCACAGGGACGGAGAAATTTTTTGAGACGAAAATTCTGGGACCTTAAAAAGAACGGGGTTTAAGTCCGTGGGCTTGGCCCCTCCCCCATCTAATATGCCCACGCTTTCAACTAAAATCATAAAATCTAATTGCTCATATGATTTTATATTACTTTAGAAAATGGAAAAGAATCAGCAAAATTGCACAACGAGTATCGAAGCAAACATGTGGGTACTAAGCCCCTTGCCTCATCTTTCACCCTCACCGTCCGAGCAATGAAATGTGCAAAACGAATGCTCGAGAATAACTTGAATCCAGCTGACCATCCTTGTCTTAATGATAACGAAAACAAATTTGATGGAGAGAACATCTATATACAGTATGCTGGAGCTAACAAAGGTGATTTGTTGAAACTGGCTATTGATGCATGGTAAGTCTATTGTGTAGCCGTGGCCGAGTGGTTCAGGTGCTGGACGATGAAGCCGCGGAGATCTGAGTTCAACACCCGTGCGCGGTTTTCGGTAGTGAAATTCACTAAACACTATTAATGTCTGCATGGTGCCCCTAAGGATTTTTCAGGAAAGAAGGATTTTCATTGATAGCAGTTTGTGGAGAACAAAAAAGGAGCAGGGCGGAGTTCCGAGGGCGGAGGCGCGATTCACTCATTATTGTCAGAAATTTTCACGGGAAGAAAATTTCACGGTTTTGTGGTTTTTTGAATTTTGGGAAATTAATAATTCGAACGAAAATGTTATGATCTTTGTGAACAGCGAAAATTCGGTTTTTTAAAATGTGACGTGTAATTTGTTGATTCCTACCTGGACAGGGCTTTTTTGTGTTCGGTACAGGATGGGTTTTTGATAAAAACTTGAAATTTAGTATGGAGTTAGTCCTCAATAGTAGTAATTTATGGCTGCTATGGTTACTTGATGACATCATCCCGTGAAATAAAACATTGAAAATATTAACACCTGTTTAAATGGCTATAGCTTCTGAAATTGCGTAAACTTTTATACTTCATCGTCAGATTTCAAAAATGTTCAAAAAAGTCCTGACTAGCTACAGCGCGCCAAAAACGCTAAACTTCATTTTTTTGGTTTTGTCACCCCATTTTGAAAATATGACGTCACAAGCAAAATTGATAACGTCAGCATTATTCTTTTATTATTACAAGACAACTGTCAAAGTATATGTCGCAACCTTTTTTCCATCAATAGTTATGAGATCTTAAAATGTTAATTAATTCGAACGAGACATAAATCTATTAACAACTAACCCACGGTGCAGTCCAGGACGCCGTAAAGCTATAATGCTATTAAAATATACTTACAATTAAAAATGGGCTGGGGGCTAATCCGGTATGCTCTTCATTTAACAAGTAAAAAAAATAGGAATAGTTCTTACACATTGTACTGTTGATCTAATTAGAGAAAAGGAAATCAATGTTTGGATGTTTTTGTAAAGATAGTTGTAGGTATTTTGCGTTTATCAGCTATCTTCTCCGCGAGCCGCTTGTAGAATTGCGCTCACTCCTTCCCCGTACCCCGTGAACAAGCCATTCTCTACACGTAGAATTCTTTGGGTGTAGTGTTTTTCTTTTCATTTTTGTTAGCTCTGAAGCACTTTTCAACTACCATCCTCCTGTGTCTCTGAGCAAAAGTTGAATACTCCTACATTAAAACATGCTCTTTGACTAGTAGTCCAGAAGCTGAGAGCGCTGACGTCAAGGCAGGCTTTTTTGCTGTTGTTTGTTTGATTTTCCATCATAATCATCTCTTTATCTACATCGACACAAACTTCTTCAAGCAGTTGGATTGTGAGATCTCGTACTTCATTGTGCCTCAACGTAACAAAACCACCTTTCTGGCATGACAGTGCACGCGTTACATCAAACGATGCACCGCATATGCAATGAGCAAGTCATCACGAATGCGAATTGCATCTCGGAATTCTTGTTTCGTCAATTCGTACCCTAAGTTTTTGATGGGCAGTGATGGGCAATGTCGTTAATCAGTTTGAAACTCCCTTTCGGTTTTTTGTCTTGTCATCTGATCCATTCAAGAATTGTTATAATTTTTCTTGGTGGGGCTTAACATGTTCGTTTTTGACTTGGTACTTCGTTTTTCCTTGGCCATCGTTGGTTCCGAGAATTTTTCTTTGAAGATCCGAATTTATTTGCTTTGAATTTTCGTGGTCTTTTTCTGCAGATTTGGAGAAGATTTTCGATGCCAGGCCACCAAGACGGGTTGGCACACAATATGCCCACCGGTGAAATCGGTTTGTGCCTCGCGACTTTATCGATCTTTTTCAGTTGTTCCTTGATGTTCGGAATCGTTTGTAGGAAGTTAGTCATTTTGTGTTGGTAGCTGGTGACATATGCTACATAGCCGCTCGAGGGTGCGTTGTTGAAATTTCTGAAAGGAGAGTGGTTGCTTTTGTTCATGTATTTATCTTATAGTTGATATATTTCTTCTTGGCTTCGTCAGTGCTGATCACTGCTCTAAGACGTTTACCTTCAACAGATATCTGTATACTTGTTGCTTCAAAAATGCGAGTGGCTCCTTCTTGTTTTCCTTTCTTGACTATCAACCAAGCTTTAGTAGGTTGAGAGAAGTAGCCATAATTTACAATAACTTATAGAAGATTGTTACAGCATTTTCTAAGTGATTGGAGCGCTCTCCTGTAGCTGTAGTATCGTGAGCGAACCCAACCATCTTGTTGTGCTCATCACCAATGGCCATCAGCATAATATTCATCGTCGGAGTAATTCGCGTAGATAGCCATGCCAAAAGCATCACAATAAGTTGTACCCTTACAACTACACGCCTCCTGTAACGAACAATTTTGCTGGAATTGAATAGAAATTGTTCCCATACGTCAATATTTCTTGGCATATGTACTTGATGTTGTGTAGAAATAAATCTCGATTCGAGTTTTAGTTAATTTACGCTATTTTTGCTTATTTTTCTCACATTCGGTTCAATAATTGAGCATAATTATGCATCTTAAAAAATTAAGTACCTGAAAATTAGTAAAAATGTTCCAAATATAATTATATTACAAGTCAAAAAGTTGAAAGTTCATGAATATTTTGGTTTAGGTGATATTTATCCTGATATAGGGCCGTGGGCTTATACTGCATATATTTTGTCGGAAAAGCAAATCGAAAAAATCATTTTCAGATTCTATTATTTGTTTTTCTCTGCACAGGTATGAAGAAATTAAAGACGTCCACCCACCAATAAACACGCCTGGATGGTTCATGGCAGTCAATACTAGACTTAACATCTTGCATTTCTTTCAGGTATTCATTCGTCCCCGTAGTGTTTTCAATAAACCGTTCTGGACTTTTCTGCCGGACACATGGTCTGTCGGCAGACGTCTAAAGGTTAGCGAGAAAAAGATTGGGAAAGAATTTTGATTGTTATAAACTAGTCATAGCTTACACTAAAATGCCACCGTATAGAAAATTTTTTAAACACACTTATTTTTTTTCAATCACCTATATGAAAAT
>JAUBWS010100332.1:0-10818 GCA_032270445.1 Darlingtonia californica | reverse complement strand
TCCCCCTGAGTGTCATTTGATCTATAATTGACAATTCTATTTCCTTGTCAATCAAAAATACAGCGACGGGGGTTGTGCGATTAAAAATATGATTAAACTCAACAATATGACGGAGGTACAAAACAATGGATTAATTCAAAATGATAAAGATCTTTTTTCCCTATGACCGTCAAAATTAGTTTCAGGTAGTATTAGTCATAATAAACATAACTGTACGTTACCTTTGCGCGAAAATTAGTAAAACAACAACATGGAGTGAGGTTATGCTTTCTGTTGATCTTGCTTTATTTGGCCATCTATTTTCCCTCTAGTGTTTATGTTTATGTTTTGTTACACCGTAATTGATGTATCTCAGTAATTCTACGATAAGTCATTTTTCTTTACCTTGCGTCATACGATAACTGTAAAGGACTGTAACGAACAATCTTAATGTTTGGATAAACGTTATGTACACAGTTATTGAGGTCAGTCGTCGTAGGTTGTGTCTCTAACAACCCCTGTCCCATTGGCGTTCTAAGGAGTCACTATGACCCCTATCTCAGCACTAGCGTAGCCAGAGGCAGGTCACGCGTACAAAGCGAGGAAAAAAGTCAATAAAAAGCCATTTTTATGCAAAGAAGATGACAACTTTTCCTTTCACTTGCAGGCTTTCACGACTTACCTTAGATAAGCTCAGTGTTAATTTAATGCTCTTAAGAATCACTGGGAAATAGGAATTCAGCAAAATGTCACCGGGGTAGCAAAATATTGATTTGATTTCTATCGAAAATATTTAGTTTGACTAATTCTTCTGTCAAATATATTTATAATATCAAACACTAATTCATGTGGGGGCAAATTAGTTGTTTATTTACTAGAACTTTCTTTCAAGTAGTTTTCAAACAGTGGAACATTCGATGAGTATTATAGATGCTCTTCAACAGAGATATTTTCATGTCCTTCAGAGACAACTTATAGGCAGAGGACACTGATACAGAGATGTCTCTACCACCACAGTACTAACTATGTAAGGACAATAGGTCAACACTATCTGTCTACTTTCAACTATGTTATTGGTAGTCTTATCGCAGACCTTACAACACGCGAAGCTTGTCTTAACACTTCTCATGCCCTGCGCTATTCGTTAAGGTCTGTGATCAGACTATCGTTGCACTTTAAATTTTTAGGATGATATCTAGATAATCTAACGCTAGGCGTCCTAAAGATTGTATGGTTCCCAACACCATCTCCCACATTGTAATATTGTAACTTTTTGTGTATTGGACCTCATGTCGTTTTAGATTTAGCCTCGTTGCTCTGAATGAGCGCAGTTTCTGAAACTTAACTGAAGATACTCTGGTGGTTACTACGTTGTCTTTTCATTTTCAACAATGCAACTTTCAGAGATGTATAGTTTCCAGCTCGAGTTAAAGAAGGAAAAGAAGGAGCATACAGATATAGGATATTTTAATTAATGTGTTGTTGTTTCAAATCCACATTTGGAGTACAAAGAATCCACAATTACATTAATAGAATAGAATAAACCCCACAAAATCCCATAGAAGGTCACTAACAACCACAATTTATCGATGGAATTTTGTTTTGCTGCCTTGTTGATCAACTGTAAAGACATAAAAAACATGCTATTGGTCTGAATCGCTCTAGTGAGTGTAAAAGACACCGTCTCTGTTTCATAAGCAGGAAAGGGTCTTTCATACAACAGAAGAAATTTTGTTTATATAGGGTAAAAATATATTAAGTGTCAAGGAAAACTTGACACGCAAAAAACCGAGCTTTCACGACACATTCTTTCATCAGTCAACACATTGGTCTATTTGTAAAATATCCGAGTTGATCTCTACAACTATATCGAGAAAAAATGGAAGAAAAGTGACGAATGATTTGCATGTGAACAATGATTTCCCAAAATCTTTTTTCGCCAAAAACTACTTTTACTTTCACTTTGAATAATTATTAGGAGAAAGTGACTAAATTTTTCCCTGACTAATTCTTAACTTGACGAAATTTTCGACCGACTTTTTCTCGACAAGGTATATTGTGAAGGGTCTTTTGAAACTGGTGTAGTGACGTCCATTTCACATGTTGACAACAACATAGATGACGTGCGTCTAGTTGGTAAGTTATTCAACCAAAGTCTCCAATATAAAAGAGACGAGACATTTGTTATGATTGAGCCAGGTCATTAGTCATAAAAGAGGAGCAAAAAAAAACAGCATCAATAGATTAATTCACTAATTAAAAAGATCAATTAAATTTTTCCTGATTATCAAATCTTAATTGAGAGACGGTATTTCCAACTGACCACTTCTGTTGTGATGGGGAAAGCCTTTATAAAGTCATAATCTTAGAAACGGTATACTTAGAAGTGTGGTTTTAGTATGAAGAGAATCTTTGTGCTTATTTAAAATTGCTCATGCTACAAAACATGCTAGCTGCGTTATTGTGGTCTTTTATTTTCAAGGTTACATAAGATTCTAATGTTATGCTTATAAAAAGTCAACTCTTCATATACAAATATTTATGTTATTTATTATGTTACCTCAAAATCATTAATTTTCGTTGACACTAATTTTCTCGAGTCGAAATTGACAAAAAGAAAAAGGATTTGGCGAACATCTGTTTTCGCGAATCGATACATAAGAGAAACATTTTCAGAACAAGGTACTTTTCAAACAAGCAAGAGTAGAAAAAAGGCTGTAGTCTTATGATTAAAGACGTTTAGAATTAAATTGATTTTAGAATTAAATTATTATGTCATCTAACCTTAGCAAGTTAGTATATCAAAAACTTTCACAAGCAGTAATTTCCGCGAATCAGGGTGAAAATCGCAACATTTGCGAAAATTAATGGTCTTAACGTATACAGTATAGCATACCTAAAGTTTTTGCTGAGATGCAGTTTTAATTTTTTTTACTCGAATGAACCTCAAATATTATTATATTATCCAATAATTTAAAGGTTTAGCATATGTGCATTTTATTTCAAATTTACGTATAACTCTTGAACACTTGAAAACCATGAGTAAGAGATCACTTATCGCAAAACTGCATTTTTGTGGTATTGAAAATCATTGAGAGAATCTGCAAGGGTAACCGAAACCAAAATCTTGCCTTCATTCTGCAAAATACTAACTTAAATATAGCAACGGCCGGTAAAAACAAAACAAAACGGGCGAAAAAAACAGTAATTTTTGTGGTATTTATAACCTATCGAAGTATTTATTTTTGTTCAGCGCATTAGTGTTTATTGTTACGAAGTGGTGTTTTCTATAGTGAAAAAAATATAGGACAAAAATGCAGAAGTCATCAAAATAGATTACCAACCGTAACAATTATTACCATATAAGTATTTTCTTTGTGGAAGTCCTCTGGGAGTTATGTCAAGTACTACTAATTTATAAAAAAAACTAGAACGCGTCACTTCATACACCTCTGTCTAAACGTACTTCATAAGAATAAATCAAAAGAAGCCTCAAAATCTGTGCTCATTAACAAAACAGGTGCATTTCCCACTAGGATCTTACATAAAAGAATATTAAAACATGGTGTCATTTACAAATATAAAGTATATTGTCAGAAAACGTTTTTTTCAAACCCCCTGAGACATGCATTTCCCCTTATACGAAAGGGTTGTTTGTTAAGTTTCCTTAACTACTTCCCCCTTATTGCGTTGTGTTTTCATATTCAAAATGAAGTAAATGTATTAGCTATTAGATATACGATATACTTAACTCAAGTCGGAAATAGTAAACCATTATTTTACAATTATTCACGAAAACCTTATAGCTCAGCATGTCCGTCAAAAAAGCTTTTGGTAAAATAGACTGAGGGCATTAAACTTAGCATATAATCTTACATTTCAGCACGTGTCAGATTACCTCAGAAAGAATTGTGTCGTAGCAGAAAAATACTTACTGATATATATGGTACCAGTTTGAAAGTCTAAAGTCGGTTTTTCCACAAAAATTTGTACGAAGTAATTAATTTATCGATGATTGGTCATTAATTTTTGCTCATTATTTTTTATTGATCCATTGAAATGTTAATTATTTTGTACGAAAATTTCGCAAGTGTAAAACCGGTTTAACCCTATTTGACCCGGGCTTTTTGGCCTCTGCAAAATCCGGGAGGGGTCACTGATCTATTCAAGCTAGAGCAATGAAACTTGGCAGGAATATAGCTTGCTATAAAATCTACAACTTCATGAAAAAAAATTCAAAATGGCTGCCATTATGCTGTGACGTCATCATATATGTTAAAAAATGCTGAAATTTATGGATTTTAGGGTACTTTCTTAGAAATAATGTTGCGCGAGATTTAATAAAGCGTTTTTAATTCTGTTTTGATTTTCTATAAGATAAATGATTTAAATTTAACATATTTTCTGGGTTTTTAATAAAATTTAATATTTGTGGTGTAACATTGCCCTAAAAATGATCAAGAATTTTCAAAAAGGATGACGTCGTCAATTATGATGTCATTGTATATGTCATTATACTACTATTTTGATGAAGTCATTTCAATAACCTTTGTGTCATCTAATTTGAAGCCAATAGCATTATTAGTTCAAAAGTTATGGCCATTTTAATTTCGTATTTTTATAAGAATTTTTTCAAATTTTCACTAAATTTACGAAAAAATGATCGATAACTTTTGAACGAAAAAAGATTTTTGAGTTTTGACTTCAGATTTTGAAAGGTTATACGATGGGATTTCCAGTTTTTAGCAAAAGCTCAGAATTTTTGCCCAAAATCGCCCTCGAAACTGTCAAAAATGCTATAAAATTGAACTATGACGTCATCAATAAAGTTTCCATTTTGATGAGTTTATTAAAACTAATTTGGTCTTGTCTAACTTCAGTTCAATTTTGAAGGTGTTACTATTATTAGTTAGATACTTATTGACAATTAAACTTTGCTTTTTTATAAACACTTTGTGTGAGTCAAAATACCGAACTTCAAACAGCCATAACTTCCTAACGAAATATTTTTGTCTATGGGAAATTTGCTGTCGATTTGTAAACTCATATGTCAATTTTAGAGCAGTGTTAGTTATCAGCCAAGTAACAATCGTTGAAACTTTCAAAAAATGAAATTTTTCAAAATGCATTTCTTTTAATTTTTGAAAACAGTGTGGCAGTGAACGTTTTAAGACCCCCCCCCCCCCCCCCTTCCTGGTTCAAATAGGGTTACATCATAACATAATACTGCATAACTATAACTGTTATAGGAACAACGTTTTCATACTGTCTATCAAGAAAATCGCAAAGCCACCTCTGCATGCAAAATTTTCGGCCCCCAGTATAGTCTGATTCGCCCATCCTTACAAAAAGTTACACATTATCCGTGTTTCGCAGAGTGATGTGAAGCAGCCTAGCCCCAATATGAAGAGCTTGTAGTGCCAGACTACAGTCTTATTGAACCGCTCCACTTGCAAATTATCAAAGATATATTCCGTCGGCCCTGAATCAAAAAGGTAAAATACATTTATCTTATTGCACAAAACCTGTTCTTTGACAGTATATTGAACATGGAAGAAAATTTAAACATTCATGTTGCACAAAACCTGTTCTTTGACAGTATATTGAACATGGAAGAAAACATTTCTATGTGATAAGAATAAGAAGTACTTTTGTAAGAACAAAATAAATGAGCCTAAAAAGGACCAAAGACAACCAGTATGAGATCGAATTTACTGGTCTATTTTGCAGCTTTATATCTGGTCTCTTAACATTAAGTTATAATTTCATGAGGAGTTACTTTTATTGATATCCACTTGAAAGAATAACTTTTTATAACTGTTAAGTAGGAGTAAGTAGGCTTATACTCAGCATGAAGCAATAACAAGCATTCTTCATACAGTTTCTAATTGTGTAAAAAGAATTTTATAACATCCATGCACTGTTTTTGTTGCATAAGGCTGACATCAAAATTAAAGTTTGCAAATGATGCTAATGGAAAGAGCTCACTCAGTAAAAACACAACGTCTTCCAACGCTTAAATGACATCACAGATCCAGCATGAACATTAGAAGAGTGTTAGAACAATGTACGCTCAGCATTTAAGCTATTTAATCATGGTATCTTATTTAATTGTATATAATTAATGCATTTATCAAAATGATGAATATGGCATTTTCATAGTATCGTATGATCCCTGATTGACAAGGAGTAGAGAATATCATGCGAAAGCCATCGTGTACGTCACCACGGCATCAAAACAAATATTTCATATTATCAAAGATAAGCTATTTGTTTTATCAAAACATTTCATTCGAGTGTATAATTATATAACAAATCATGCGGTAATCATACCACTCTCAATTGTTGGCTCGATCTATTTTGGAAGCAAGATATACTTCAACTACACTTACTTAGTCAGGCCCTAACTGTCAAACTCATAATGCGATATGCACCACAAAGTTTTCTTGAATTTTTCTAAAAAACTTTTAAACTATGCACGAGGGATATCAGAAATATTGTACTAAAGTCTATTTCTAAATTGCTGAAATTAAAATTGTGAAAAAATCGAAAAATTATTTTTGTTTTTGAAAGATTCTGCGGAGTGGAACATCAAACCACATTAAAATTTTCTAAATAAAAAAGAATTGAAAATGAAAGTGAGCTTTTATTCAAACAATAAAAATTGTTCATATTTTCACAATTGAAACCTGAATATTGTAATTTCAAATATGAAAAAAGAAATTAAAAAATCTTTCTTCAATGCAAATTTATGACCAAAAGTTTAGGTCTTTATCGCCATTTTTTGTTGAAAATGTCCTCCAGGAATATCCCTGAGTTCTTAACGTTTGCTTGTAACTTCTCATGCAAAAAAAAAAAAAAAAAATTGGAATAAATTTTTCATATTGGAAACATTTTTACTGCTTCATGAATAAAAAATTCATTTATTCATTTTCATTTCATTAACCCTTTTTCTGGAATATATTGGAGAGTTTAATGTTTTACTCCGTAGTAACTTTCAAAAGCAAAAAGAATTTTTCAATTTTATTTTCTATGCAAAGTTATAAAATTTTCGGGATAATTTTTATGCTTTCCACAAAAATCGCCTACAAAAGAATTACAAAAAAATTTCACATTTGATATTGCAAAAAGTTTAGGTTTTCGTCATTCAAAACTGCAAAATTTTGACTTTTTCAGGGAAAATTCCCTTGTTCTTTATTTTCTTTAATTTTAGTTTCTAAAATTTCAGAAAATGTTCCACTCTTTAAAATCTTTCCAACAGTACAAAGTTTATCAGTTCAAAAGACTTACATTTGTTGGGTAAAATTTGTGTTTCAAGGAAAAATCTACTTGACAATATCATCGATTTATTATCATTAATGACCGAAAATATTGAATTTCTTCGGACACAAGCTACTTTTGACCGGTGCAACTTGCTAATACCTGGATGTTGTGATTGATGCCAGAATCTCCCTCGAATCTCAAAATTTTAACAGACCAATAAAATTCGATATGTTCTTTTTTTATTAGTAGAAATAAATCGGCAGACAATATCCTACCTACCTTGAAAACATCATTTATTGAAATTATTATGCGAATTTTTAGGTTGAAAATGTTGATATTGCGAATTTACATCATATATAATCCGTGATTTTGTTTTTCGATGGCCTTCAATAATATTGCAATTTTAGGCGAAATTTTCAATTATCCATGTCATAATATTTTACGTCTTAATCAATTTTGTTCGCAATTAATTATGAGGTAATACTGACGTTAGCGTATGAGGGATACACGTGTAAGACTGCCAGAAGAGCTGTCTCCTATCAGCTCATCTACCTTTAGTGACTAATACGTATGACAAATACATTCGTCATTTCACTTTTTAGTTTCAATAATACACTCGATATAACCCATGGTAACTATTGTTGTCACTATTGGTTACATAGCGAATGTGAGATAATGCTATTGATCGGTGTTTTAGTTTTAATTTTCGCTAAAACTGCGTTTAATTCAGATAAGGATCTCTTTAAATATTTAGTAAAAAAAGAGGAAATTAACCACGCGTAGGTTTTGGCGACGTGGCTTGCTATTGATGCGCGTAATTTTAATGTCTCATTGTCAGACCTGAAACCTAATTGATAAGCGAAATTTGCTAAATCATCATCACCTTGTGTGTTATATCAATAGAACAATAATCCTTCGCAGTAGCAGAAATACTATACTCTGCGATGAAAACTCGATTATAGACACATTTGAAAATGCTACTACCCATATAACCAATCCCTGTTGTAAGTCCATCTTGAATATGTCATCACATATGTGCTCACAAAAAGGATGTGACTTTTTAAACAGCTTTTAAACGTTTTTTGGCTGAGCCTCAATAGCTTAGCTAAATCTCTTACTTGAGCCCAAAATATGATTTTTTTTAACCAAAAATCATTAATACGTGCTTATAGGCTTTATGCTTATAAAAAAACGTGTATTGAAAAGAAAAATCTGATTTTCTATGTTCAAAGTTCAGATCTAAACGGCCCTTTGGTGAATTTAGTATTCTGTTTTGGTAAAGGTTGTGTACAAACTTTCACGTTAAATCAAATATTCTACAATTTTCTGAGCTTGGTCTTGAAAGTTTGTCCGTTAGACGTTTTAGTAGATTTACTTCTTCAAAATCATCAAAGGTTTGCTCCTCGATATCTGTCTGATTACCTACCACCTCAGAATGTGGCTCCAGTGAATCTTAGGTCAAAACTCCATATTTATCCTTTGCAAGCTAGGACTGAGCGTTATATGTCGTCTTTCATTCCATTTTGTATCTCCGAATGGAACAAATAAATCGTATAGGATTGGTATGAGATAGTCGTATGAGAGATCTTCCATCGATTTCTAGTTTTTTAAAAGTGAAATTCTCGAATTTCTAAGGCCAAAAGCTGCATCAACTTAAGTCACTAACCATCATGGAGTGATTCTACTAACTCGGTTAAAGGTTGGGTTCAGCCACTCGCGTTAACACAAATTTAGGCATGTTTTTTTCTGATACTGTCGATCCCTTTTGTAATATCGTACAAACTCTATTGAAACCACTGAACATTTCCTATTGCAATGCTCTACCTAATCAAATGAACAGATATTATTGTTTGACAGCCTTCGAAATATTGACAAAGTTTGATTCCGCTAAATCCATTTTCCATGTCCAGACTCTTCTAAGTTTATGGTAATTCAACTTTCACGTCCAGACACAAACCGTGAAATTCTTAATAAATGTCATTAAGTTTATTTGTGATTCAAATCGATTAAGCGCGACCACTGTTTTGAAAAGACTCCAACTTCTACAACATTATGTATTTTCTTTTTTTTCATAATTTTACATTAATTCTTGAATTTCTTATGTGCCTTGCGAGAGCAGATTTTCTCTTATATGTGTTAGTGCTGTAAATATTATTTGTTTTGTAATTATCTTCATCATAAAGGGAAAAAAAATCACATATTATACAACTTTTGTATTGGTAAGAATTTATTCCGCAAAATGCAAGAAAATTTTATAAGGATCTGAAGCCCCTCCATTACTAAACTTTTGCCTGTTAATTGTTTAGTCTTTTATTAAACTTTTTGAGGGATTTTTTCATGATTTTGTTTAATTTTGCACTAACCTAGTAACAAGCCCCCTCAATATTTCATCTGAAGTTACGACTCCGCCTCATGGCAATTGTGTGATTAGGAACTTGAAGATAGAAACCGATAGAAGAGATAAGTGAAATTTTGGAGGCCTTAATTAGACAAATCTGACTAATCCAGTAGATAGAGCATACCTTAAGGGAATTAATTTTCGCGAATTCTTTTGTATTATAAGGTAGATAAAAAAAAATTGGGTCATTTGTCTCTTTGTCTTTCACTAAAATGGTCATTAAAATTATTTCAATGAATAGGCCTTGCTGAGCACTATTAAAAAATGGTATGGTTTGTTGCGTTTAAACTTGAAAATTGAAAGAAAGTGCTGAGTCAACAAAAATTTGCAGTTTTCATCATTTCAAATGGGAAATAGCTCGTTAACTCTTTCTCAAAGCTCAACAAACCATATATAACTATATTCAGTTCAGTTTGAATGTAGACATCACGTAATCTTAAAACTTTGTTTACTTTCAAAAAATGTTTCATCTTACATCACGCACGTGGTTATATACTGTCAATATAAGTTACTCAGAATCGTCAATAACCAAATCTTTAAACATACATGGATTGACACAAATAAACAAACCACTATGTACGTGTCCTGGGCACAAATACATTTCTACTCCTCATTACTTTGCTAATATTTCTAGTAGTCTAGCATGCTGGATTCTCTAGTCACATTCATAAGATCTGTTTATAAAGTTTACCAGTCTGAGATAATTCATGCCTTTATGGAAAGAATTAATGATTTTAGGTTAAAATATTTATTTCATGACGTTTTATTCTGTTTTTCAGTAGAAAGGTTGTTTCTGATTTCTTCAAGTCTTATTTATATTAAGAACTGAGTACCTTTGAGTTAAAAAATGTGAATTTCTAAGTAGCATATAGTGTGTAGACTTTTAAGATATCTATGGTGGAATCAAAATACGGTCAAAACGATTAATAGAATTGAAGTTATTGAAAATTTCAGTTTTTGTTCTGTTAAATACTAACCAGACAGATGACAGAACTGAAATTCACATTGGCATACAGAGTTCTGGTCCAAATTTGAAGTCCATAGCATGTAGATTTGCTGAGATATTCAATTTTTATGCGTTATGCAATTTGTACTTGGCCCTTGTTAGTAGCAATAGAACACCAAATTTCTTATCAACATATTCGACGAGCCTTAAGAGTAAAGAAATGAAATGAATG
>JAUBWS010100310.1:0-10403 GCA_032270445.1 Darlingtonia californica | reverse complement strand
CCCGAGTAAACTGCAAGTGCTATTGACTTGAAATTTGGACCAGTAATACCTCTCATGAAATGAGGAAGATTGGTACCATTTTTAGTTGCATCACGTGACCAGTGTGTATTTTACAGACCAGTCCTTATTTTTCTAAGACTTGCAATAACTTTTGATCTAGAAATCCAATTGACTTCAACTTTTCAACAATGCATTATATTGACATTCTATGTTCAACAATGAAACATGTCACCTGACAAGCATGTATTATACAGACCCACCCTAAAATAGCAATTTGTCGGATTCTGGTCTGTGAAATACACACTGATCACATGATATATTTTCAAAATGGTAGCCCTTACTTATATCTACCATCATACAAAGTTTCAAGTTGGTAGCCATTATGGTTCTTGAGTTATAGTAGTTCTTAGTAAAATACAGACCGGTCTGTAAGTGTCTGTAAATTAGCAAATGATCACGTGATCCAGAATGAAACTGACGTCAATCAATTTCTTTTGTTGTGTTCCATTACCATACAAAGTTTGAAGTCAAACGCCCATGTAGAACTTATTGGCAATACATGATTTCTATTGTTAACCACATGTTTGCTGACAAGATGACAATGGCAATGACGTCATCATGTATGTAAGACTTTTTACACTGGGGCAAAATTTCATTCGAAAATTTGCAGCCGTTCAAAAGTTCAAAATTTATAAAAAAAATTCCAGCAGGGGGGGGGGGGGGGGGGGGGGGGGTAGCACCCCCTCGTTCTACGAAGGGTTACGATCACTATATTATGATGGGTCTTTAAAATATATACTTGCTGCGTGACATATTCATTGTTCAACTTTGATTGTCAATATCTTTGAAAGTTTGAATTCAACTACATTGTTGCAAATCTTAGAAAACTAAGGATTGGTCTGACACGCTGGTCACATGATAAAACTAAAAATGATATCTATCTTTCTCATTCCAAGAGATGTATCACTGGTTTAGATTTCAACTCAATAGCACTTTGTGGTTGCTGACATGTTGAGGGGGAAAGTGGTCGACAGAAGTGGTATAACTACAGTGTGATATAAAATGAGTTGTTCTATACAAAGGGAATGGGACCAAAAATGAAAATTTTCACAAAATAAAATAAGCACCTGCAAGTGTGCTGAATTTCAAATGGATATGACTACATTCGGCTTCCCTAGCCTTTTATATTTCTCAAGATGGGACAAAAACTTTAAGGCAGCCTCTTTTTAGTCCCAAAAAACCACAACTTTGGCAAGCCTGGGGATCTCAAAATATAGTCATATCCATTTGAAATGTGGCACATTTGTAGCTTGGATGAATCCAGTGTTTTTTTCATTTTTGGGTCTTTTGGTCCCAACAAGGATTTGAATCTCATTGAATGTTACACACCAAACTACATCTGCATGACCCTCCTATACATCTATAATAAGTACACTGCCATTGATGATTGTCACACTATGAATATGAAAAGAAAATTTTCATTTATTTTTTGTTCTAATTGTTTCTTAGTTCAGTCAAGCACCCTATGGCCCGCTACAAATGTATATCACAGATGAAATTTATTGTATCTTGGGTGTGGAGCATCTCAAAGATAATTTCATTGTTAACGATGATGATGATCGGAAGTTAATACAAGAAACAGCTGCTGCTTATCACATGAAAATTCCAGATGTTATTGTTAATTCATATCACGATACCCAAATTTATGAAGCAGCAAAAGAAATACATGGTTATGAACAAGTTCCTGTCATTGTTATGAATGTACTTCTAGACCATGGCAAAAAATGTTTGCTTCCTCAGGGCTCAAAATATTCAAAGTACAAGGAATTCGAGAGAGATACTGTTCAGGTTACTAATATTAATTCTCTTTCAGTTTTTTGTTTGTATTGCAATAATTACAGTTCAAATCAAGCTTCCAACTGTTGCTATACTTCCCCAGAATAATAGGGACAGAAAAGTGGGTTATTGAAATCAGAAAAACGGGATTTCAAGAAACATTTTACGGTATTTCGGGATACCCTTTTTCATTTTTTATCAAAAGCATTAAACGAAGTTATTTTGTTGGTTTGTGAACTTTTTCGGTATCAGTATTTCTATAAAATGTCATAGGTATTTTGGTATTTTAGACAAAAACTCTTTTTAGTATTGCATTATTTAGACTGTACACCTACCAGTGTGCAACGGGGTTCTATATCTCTTTTATAAATAATAAAAGGTTAAACAGGAGGAGAGTTGGTACTAAGCTGTAGGACCACCAGTTTCACCAGCGTGGGCTCAGGAATTAATACTTTGATTGCAATTCTAGGTAGCACAAGACTTACCTATTCATGGTGAAAATCTGGATTTTTTAATGTAAGTTATATTTGTCTGATCAGGTGATATGGGATATTAAGAAATTTTGATCATATCAGACTTTCTCTCTGTATATGATTTCCGTAAGTAATTGCAAAAAAGGGACTGCCCTATAAGAAGAGCTAGTACTGAAAATTCATAGTATAAGAGTGAAACACTCAGCAAATTTAACCAAAGATGTAAATGGCTGATTAAGTCCTGACCATCTATAACGCGCCAAACCAAAACCTCACAAAATATTTTTTCTATTTTCGCACGCCATATCGAAAATATGACGTCATCAGCATACCTGCAAAACAAAACTGAATCTTGTAAGACTTTGTCAAAGTTTCATGTCAATATCTTTTGGTTATCAAAAGTTATGAGTTGTCAAAGTTTTCCTATTTTTATAGTAAAATAGTTTATATTCAGCACCATGTGTTGAATAATTTAGCATAAATAAGTAAACAAAGCATAAGTCTGAAATTTTGTGAAAATCTTCTTACACTTACAATGCCTTACACTTTGTTTATGCAGAGATATTTTGGTTTTAAGATAAGCATATTTCAAATTTCCAAATCGTAGAATCTTTCGTTTAGGAGATATTCTTACTAACATGGCATGGAGCTATGGGCCTACTATCCCCCCCCCCCCCCCCCGTAAGGAAGGTTAAGCAATTGGTTTGGAGGCGAAGTTTTCATAGAATATGTCTAATACGATAATAAGATTTGAGTTCAGCCAAATGCTCTGTTCGAATAACCAGAAATGGGGGTCCATAATTTTTTTTTCATTCAAAAAAACTCTGTCTATAATGCTTACTTATTTTAACAATATCATTGTTAGAACTTTTTTTTACAGAGAAGGGGACACTGGTTTGTTATATGAAATAAGTGGAGTAAGGTAATTACAGGCAGATTATGTGAAGTTTTTATAAAGTAAAAATAAGTTTAGTCGATACAAATACCTCCATTGCTAATTAAAGTTGATAGTTATCAATAATATATATATATTTGGCAGGATTAATATAATCGCCTGTGCTAAGGGAAAATATCAATTGGGAAATATAAATGAAATAGAGTGAATATTTGGCGGAGCAATGTTTGAGCAATGTGTTTTGTGTGACGGCAAGGGGATTCTGTCATTGCTTGGTAATAAACTAACTTTTGAATATTTTTGTAGCACTATTGGTGATGAAGTTAATGAGCAGCAAACAGAGAAAGTACTTCTATATGTGAACGATAGACTGTCGCTATGATTTCACCCTGATATTGGTAACATTCGTGAAATTTTCTTCCCGGGATAATACTTCCCTTCAAGAATTTAATTGAAAAACAAAAATTTTCCCAAATTCGTGGTTAGGGATAACGAAATCGAATTGGAAAAGACAGAATTTATTTTAACAGTTTTGTTAACAAATCCCAAAGAATTTGAAAGAAATCCAAAAGAAAATGCTGATGAAAACCGCGAGAAGTCCAATTTCATGTGTACAGTTGAAAGGAGAAAAGTGATGGTTACATCAATAAAAGCTAATGGAAACATGGCATATAACAGAAGAGGAAATGTCGAAAAGTTCTATTATTATCAAAAAGGTGTCTGCACTGTAGCTCACAAAGACTTCAATGGTTTTTATATCAATACAAGAAAAGGTCCCAATTCAAATTGGTGTAAACAACATGTTAGTCCAAAGGACATATATGCAATGAAAAGACAGTATCGTTATAACAAGAATAATGATTTTACTCAAATGATAGCAGAAGTGGAAGATTCCAGACTGGACTATTACATGCTCTATAGATGGCAAAATGAGCCAAAGGAATTTCAAAGCTCAAGACATGGTAATGCAAAGAATCCGTTTCAAGGTACAGTCTTCCTTCTTCCGTATAAATTGCACCACCTCAGGCATACAAACTTTCACAAGCAGAAACTTTTGTAATGTCAAATATGTGAAATACTTGGCAGAAACATTTACAAAAAGGCTTACAACATTTTGGGAGCATAAACTTCCGTGAATTTTTTATTAATTTTCTTGAATTTTAGGGAAATAAACAGGAGGAATGAAGGTTTTTTGGGAACCTTCCAAATTCACATACTTTGCGCTATGTTTTGCAAATCGCTTGGTTAAGAATATTTGAAAACATCCATATTTGTGAATCTAGCCAAAATGCACAAACCCGAATAATTCTGTTTGCCCATTAAGTATCAAGGGTTTTTAAAAAGGTATTTTGTGCTTAGTTTATTATCTGTCCATAACAGCTATCTATTGTAACGCAATGTCATGCCAATTTTCTTAACAAAAGAGAACACAAAAGAAAGTTAAAATCTGGTAAAATCTGTAAAGAAAAACATGAAAATGTTAACCGCAGGTTTACGAGGGGAAACATTTTTTTGTGGACACACTGTACATTTTTGAAAGAATTTGTGTTAAAAAGACATTAATAACAGTCAGTAAAAACACATTACAAAACACGTTTATTACCAAAAGTCATTGATGTGTGAAACAAGCATTAGCGAAATGATTACAAACACTTATTAATGACATACTTTTTGATTGTTGCATAAATTAAGAAATACGGCTAACAGAATGAATCTGAGAGGGTACTTTTTCCGGACACACTGTATATTAATTTTTTAAAATTTTGTTTCATTTTCAGACAGTAAATATTTAACCCCTTATTTTCCTGGGCTTTTTAGGTGCTCCTTATTATTATTTCAATTGAATACGTTTTGCGTCGATGAGAAAAATTTCTTTTGTTTGGATACTACGTTTTATTTACTGCCAGGATTGTGGCTAACTGATACATCTTACAAATGCCTTTCCCTATACGATATCAACAACAATCATCCGCATTTCCCTGCCCCATGATGTTCCACTTTAGGAAAGATAAATTAGAATTTCGGAACTTTGGTTTGGAGCTGATCAACCAAAGTGAAGCCCTATCAAATATGACAATAGGACATGATCTCGATGCTGCCACTGCGTCTGGATTTGGATATGCTTTTCCAAACTCGCAGCACTTGTGGTGGACGGAGCATCTTCAAGGCAGAACATTGGAAAAACTTAAAAAGATGCATGTTAACCCACGAATACAGAACAAAGTTATGTCCGATCTATATGGCCATCAAACTATGTATCTACATGAGGACGGCTTAGCTGACGCTGAAAAGGAGGAGGATCTTTGCGTGAAACTTGCTAGTCTAGAAGATACACGGAGAAGCGAGATACCATGGTTCTGAGATTGGTTCCGCAAACACCAACTCCCAATTTTCAAGTCATGTTTGGTAATGACTGCGAGAAATGAGCTTGGCATTTCAGGGCGATTCTATAATAATCACCTAGAAAATAATCACCGCCTTCAAAAAAAGAAACTAAAAGAGGTTTTGGGAACGGTGAAAGGTGGACTTGTGGACGTAATCGGTGTCTTGGAAAAATGGATCTCCGAAAACTTTCTTATGGAAGTCTCACTCGCTTTAAGAGGTATACATTATCGCTTTTTTTAATGAAAAATTTACCACAACATGTTTTTTTTTCATAAGTATATTAAAATTCAAATCAGGCTGGACAATATGCTTAGTTCCAAGGTTCTATAACAATACACCGATTGTTCCAATGTGAATTGTCACCAATTCTTTGATTATTAAAATCAATTACAATCGTAAGTTTTATACACAAAAACCGAATGAAATATATCAATTATGTACTTCAAATAGTTTCGAAATAATTCCGCGAATAGGCAAAATTAGACGAACGTACTTTTTCTATGGCACATGAACAGGACAAAAGAAACTTGTAAATAACACTTTTTATAAAACAAGTTCAGTCTTAGATGTCTTTACATTTTTGACCACTTAAGGCTTACGTTGCTTTCATTCTGTTTTCTTATTTTGATCCAATATCTTTGCTGTTATAAAAGTAGAGCATCTTTAATTTAAATCAATTTTCAGGAATGGGGAAATATCGTCTCGCGGAAGGTTAAGAATCGCACGCTGTATCGCCGCACACATGGAACCAACTTGATTCTTCGGCAAAGGAGGCAAAACTCCAGCGTTTTCGACTTTGTCAGCAAAAAGCAGGTCACCTTTCCAAAGCCTTCAAACGCTGGAAAAAAAGATCATAAACGCAAAAAACGTCGCAACATCGAGCCAGAATTGTTCGGAGACAAATCGGTGCCACCCGTGAAACTTAGAAAAACCGATGGCTGGCAAGTTTTAGATGACAATGTGGATAATGATGGTGATTTGTTGGATCCAGACAATGCCAATGTGGATAATGATGGGGATTTGCTGGATCCAGACGAAGACCCAAGCCGCACATTCCAACTTGTTTTACGAAGTGATCATAATAACTGCCCGAAGAAGGTGAAACGATGGGAGACTTGCAAGATTTTATTCGCGAATGAGATCGTCGTTGTCAAAACAAGCAGTGAAAGAAGTTTCACGAATAAAAAAGGTGAAAAGTTACTCAGATTGCAAATGTTTATCTGCACTATCTGACCAACTGCATTCGCCAGGTCCAAGAAACTTTTGAATTCAGTTGTTTGGTCGTTCCCAAAGTTACACAAGAAGGTCTGTCGAAAGGTAACATTGATCGATTGAAAAAGAGAGGCTGCAAGCTGATTTAATCCTTGACATTCACTTCAACATCAACTGAAGTTTTATATTGAGTTTTTTATTTTTCTTCCTCAGTTTTCCTAAAGGAAATAGACTTTTATGTTAATGTCACATGTCTTAAATACGGTATTGTGTAGGCAAATTTAAGGTTGACCTTTAAGTTATTAGAGAGACAAAACATACTTGCAATAACCGTCACAAATTTGTCTCAGATTAACATATCAAAAGCCTCCTTGTGAGGCATTTTGGGAATTTTTATATTTTTCAAACAGCAAATGTCAGGGCTATACAAACTGACGGTACCAAACGTGTTCAGTCTATCTTAGAAGAAGAAATCTTCAAAGGCAGATACCTGAAAAAATCAACGCACTCTTTGCCTTTGCCTATATCATACTTTTAATTAAGATATTTTGTAAGTGTTGATTCCAAAATTATGTTATTAGTTGTTTTTAGTTTTTAGCATGTTTTTGTTTGGATTTATTTCGTAAATTTTTCATAAAGCTAGACTTTCCATCACTGCGAGAAGAAAGGTTAATTTATTCCGAACTTGTTTGCTGAGATATTGTAAGATATCGAGAGATACTCTCGAGCATTTTTTCGCTCTAGCTGGAATGGCAATGCTGCACAATTACCTATTTTTAAAACGATATTATTTATAACGTCATTTCCAATTTATACGGAAAAAAATGAAAACTTTACTGATTATTTTGTTGATTTTAAAGATAGATAGACGAAAAACGTATTTATTTTAATTTTGATGCTTTTATATGCATTTATTATATTCTTTACATTATTGAAAAATAAAAAGCACCTTTTTACATTTTAGTACTAGATTTTTTAGTTGAACGTAATCGCCATATAAAATGCTTGAAATGGAAAATATTGCGGGAAGAGATTAAAGATTGGGCATTATCCTCAATCAGAGATCAATGGGATATCTAGTAATGTTATGAAACTTCAACTCAACAATTTTTCTGTGCAAGTCTGTATGTAAATTTTCCCTTTTTACAAAGCACATCTAGCTCAAGAGCCCGTAGGGTTGTTTCCATCCAACAGCTACTTTTTGTAATAAGATTCAAAAAAAGAGAGAAAGACGCAATACAATACTATGATATATCAATTATATTGTTATAGAATCATCACTGTTTCAGAAGACTTTGTCCTGGGAAATTTACAAGCAGTTTGCAGATGTGGTGTTACTGTTGTCAGAAGAGTTTGCTGGCAAGATAGAAAATGATATTGGAAGGGTAAAAGAGTTTTACAAGAAATACAAAAGAAATTTTCACATCAACAAAAACACCAAGGTATTGAAACATGAGTTAAAAGAAGAAGGTGAAGGATACAAGGCATATGAAGATGGCATACCAATCCTTTATATTAACTTATACAATCGGAAAGACAAGACAACAAAGATGAGGCAACTAGTTCCAGCTGAAGAAGTGAACACCATCTTGGATTCTATTCATTCAGTTGTGATCAAGGGCATCAAGACCTGTCAGCCATGCTCGATAAATAAACTTACAAAGCAGTTCAATGATAAGTATTCTTTTCGTGGACTGCAAAAGAAAGCAGAATTGTTTTTTAAAAGTTGTATGACATGGAAGCTCAACAATGTCTTACCAAAATCAGCACGAGTTCCTCCCATTCCTATCAGATCATTCTGGCCACTTCAAAGGCTGCAGTTTGACCTTATCTTTATTGCAACGAAAAGTCAGGCTTATCTTGCAAATAATCCTTGGAAATTCAAGTACGTATATAGACGAGCATATTGACAGTCGCACTAAGCTACTTGAAAAGATAGCATTGTTTGGTGAAGAAATGAGAGGGACCGTTTTCAGGGCAGAAAAAAAGATACAGAAATCGATCCCATAGTGATATTGAAAATCAAATGCAGAAATAATACAAAGTTCTTGATGTAGAATTTCTCGGAACAGTTCTTGATAATCAACAGTTTAAGGACTCATTCAACATTGGGTGGAAAGAACTTGAAAGAGATAATTTTCCTTATTTTATGTATGGGACAATTGCCTGGGAAAGACACAGAAAGATACATTTGCCGGAAGAATGTTTGCTTGTTTTCCAAGAAACACCACTGGATTGCTTAGAATGTTACAGATCTTGTCAGCCATGTCACCACAAATGTTTTTTGACCAAATTGGAGATGTATGCTTCCTGTATGGGTTACACATTAAGAAAATCATTGTCTGAATCTCATGAAAAGAAATCTTAAGGGAAAAAGCGAAAATGCTCAGAAGAAAAGGAAGATTATCAAGTTCCTATTGCTGTAAAAAAACCCACAAAATCAAGTCCTCCAAAATCATCAAGTGAAAGCAATATTCCTTCTGTTTTGAGCACTGTTTTTGAAAACCTAAAAAGCTGGTTCCAAAATGATAAGGAAGGCTTATCCAATATTTCAAAATTGATGCAGGCAGTTCAACAAGAATTTTCCTCGACTTCCACAAGAACAGAGTGTTTTCAAAAAAATATTCAACACCTGACTACTGTTGTTGGAACACATACACAAATAACACCTGCATATTCAGTGACTGAGCTTGATTCACATCACTTGTGCATACAAATCGAAGAAAATACCAAATTAAGTGGTTTATGTGCTTTAAACAACACATTGTCTGACTTAATGTACGAGCCTGTATTTGAAAAATCCTATTTGGATAGAATTGCTGATAAACTATGGCTACAATGCTGCAATGCTTCTGATTTTATTAAGTATGAGGTCAAGCAAAATAGAAGCCATTTAGGCGATAATACCCTAGATGTTCTGGAGCAAGCTGCATCAGAAAAAAATTTAAATGGGAATGGTTACCTATGGGAATCATCAAGCTCCTTTTGGCAAACAATCAGCATGACCCATCAGCATACTCAACTTTCCTACAACAAACAGGTATCAGAGGAAGAGTGTTTATTTGTGACGGTACCAACCACTTCAAAACAATCTACATGAGAAGAAATGATGTGATCATTTTAGATAGTATCAAGCCTTACCACCTCATAATGTCAATAAAGCAGTTCATCCAGTATCTGGGATTTTGTATTAAACGGAAAAGATTTTATATTGTGTAATTAAGAAGATTCATCGTAAGTTTTGCTATTTTTGTGCTGTAATTCAGCTTTTGGAATTTTTGTGCCTCTCGTTTTCAAAGACTGTTTTTAGCTATCGATGCAAAGCAAGGCAGATCAATTTAAACCTATTGACAACTGAGTTGTTTATCCTTCATGGATTTAGATTCAAATTACTGATCAAATCAACAAAGAACAGTCTTAAGTCAATTGAAGTTTCCGACGGACGAAGGAGTTGGAAACGAATTTCCTTACAAAGAAAAACGTTAGTTATAGGCTGTTTATTGATTAACAATTTTACTTCTGTTTTCGGTACCCGCGACAAAAACGACAACGAAACTTACCTACGAAGTTATCAGTGAAAGATCGATCATCGATGAAAGAGC
>JAUBWS010100299.1:0-10820 GCA_032270445.1 Darlingtonia californica | reverse complement strand
ATCGAGGAGCGCGACAGGGAGCGCGATCGCGATCGCCGCTCCTCAGAATGAGAAGACTGCTACTACGCATACTCCGTATTTTACGATTTTGAAATACTCAATTTTGGACGTGTGCTGAAAGCCTTGTTTGAGAAATCTGTTGTTGGCCCATAAAATTTTTATCACGAATGTATTGACTATTTGCCTAACGCAAAAATAGGTTGATTTTCTAAATGGTTGTGAATTTTCTCTTCATGAAGGACACAGCGAAGGTTTAACTGTGATCAAATTTGATTTATTGCATCCAAATCTGTTATGGTCTTCCTCCCTGGATGGTACTTTAAGGTAATTGCTTGAGTTATTTTGGCCGTAGTTTTGATAAGGACTTTTTCCCTTAAAGATGTTTCTCTTATACATCCGTTTTCAAAAATAAATCCTTGCGCGAAATGAATTTTTTTCGATTTGTGAAAATTAGTCGTGCACGCGATAATTAATAATCTTAAGGTAAGTTCCCTGTTTATATTCCTATCTTTCTCAAAAATTCAGTACCTGAAGTATTTCTGTGAACGTCGTTAGTTTGTCCCTAACGGTAGCCGAGTACCTGGAATTTTTTTGCATCACTAAGAACTAAACATTCGCCCGGAAGTATGTCATGAATAAACCCTTTCATTAACAAGAAAAGCGTGCAGTTTTAAAAAAAATGATTAATAAAATTTCAGGTGTTGTCCCGTTCTACTTACACATCTTGAAGGGTAAGGCGGCTTGAAAACAAATGGCCTTTTTTTTTCCTTGAAATTAAACGTTCTTTCAGGAAATTGGAACTGAATTCAGAACAATGTTTAGTTCTTAGGAGGTGAGCATCTAAAAATTGATACCCTGTGGTGGCCAGGGAATGAAAGAGTTAATAACTAAGTATATAGTTTTGACGTGAAACATGGTTGCGAGTCACCCTACCCAGGTTCGTTTTCTTATAAGAACAATCAACACTCAACATTCAAGTCGTAAATTCTTGTGCGTTTTGTTCTTTGTAACTAGTTGACAGTTCAATTAGAAATTTATTAGGGCATTTTCTTACACTTCATCCAATCATGATTTTCAACCTTTTTTCAGGAAATGGGATACTGATAAAATAGAAGACAATTCAATGGTTGTTTGTAAGTTGCAAGCTTTTAGATAGATCCCGTGTCACCATTTGGCAGGCAAAGGGCTCGCTTATTCCTATTTTCAGCCATAAATTCTGATCATCAAGCAAGATTGAAAGACAATCGTGTAAAATAATACAGCTACTTTGAAAATAGTTTCGTTGATTGAAGATGCGAATGAATATCAGGAGCCATGTCTATAGCTTGTAGAATTACTTCACTTATTACATAAGCTTACTACAGCTCGAAAGATCTTGCAATCAGACAATTAAAACTGCTAGGGCGCCTAGCGCAAAGCAAAAAGCTCTTAGTTTTTAATGCTTCTTAAGAATGTGTATAACTCTTTTAATCTTCGATAATTTTGTGAGCTTTCGCGCCCATTTTAGAACAGTGTCTAGGGAAGATGAAATTACTTCGCCTTGGAAAATTTTCGCGTTTTGCTTATTTAAAACTTCCAATGTCATAAACTTTCGTGAAAAGGACGGAAAACGCGAAAAACGCGAAATTTCTGCCCTTAAAGTATCCTGAAAAACTAAGATTTTGTTTTTGTTATGAAATTTCAGCGACACGTTCTGAAGGCTATACAGCTATGGATATCAATTGCGATGGATCTATACTCGCCATAGCTACAGATAAAAATGAAGAAGAGCAAAAAATCTTTCTTGAGTTTTGGTATATTATCTTACTTAATTTTTTAATGTCACTTGTGCGGGTTCTCGGCTTTTTCACGAATTCACGAGATCTAATACACCTTTCCCTTCCCAAGGTTTAAGCATGTTTCGCCTCGTTTTCAATCGAATTCATTTCAACCAACTAGTACACGAAATAATATATATAAACAGATTATTACAATATTATATTTGGGAGTTCGTTGCAAGACAAAATTGATCTCAACACCAGGTAAGGCATTCTGAATAATAAAGGAAAGGTGTATTCCTGCAAAAGTTTCTGACAACAATGAAGTATGGTTACTGAAAACATAATTACATTGTTAATAAATTCATAAATTACATTCAAAAAAACATTCTTACCAAGTTTTTTTTCAGTAAGATTGCAATTAGTTGCTAATGGCCTACGTTAGTAATTCTAAGTTTGTGAATCTAGTCACAAATTTTGAGTTTCTGAACCTAACTAAAATGATAAAAGAAAAAAATCAAAATTTTGTCTAACCGTGCAGGATTCGATCCGGGGACCTCTACATAACAAGACTGTCTACCTATCCACTCGGCCATCGTGGCTTGCTCATTGTCTATATTTACAACCTAAAATTCTGCTTTCAAAATATGCATCCAAACGTTAGAACCGAGGCTAACCTTATCAATGATATGAGAGGCGGTTTGATATTATTGATGTGACTTCTCGGTATTTATCGGAATCTCTGATAGAACTTAGCTGTCATATCTATTACCCCTGTCGAAACCAAGAGTGAATAATGAGTGAAATGAATGAATGGATATGCCGAAATCCATCATTTAAGATATTTTTGTTTACTTTAGTGCTCTCAAGGAAATTTCCTTGGTGCTCTGCAGCGAAATTCTACATTTTGTTAGCAATTTTTTTCTTTTTTTCACGTGTACAATTTTTGGGAGTTTAATCGAAAATGAAAAAGTTAATCTCGTTGCACGTCTTACCTTCCGACTTTAATTGATCACGTTAGTTTTGACTTTTTCTTTCTAGGGATATTCGTAAAGCTGACCAACGGCAACCAAAATGTTTGGCGACATTTGAAGATATCCATTCAGACGACATCACAAAGGTATATCTCATCAATCGTTACAGTATGATGGACAACTGTAAGGCGGAGAGTGCGATTCTAAGTAAAGAACATCTATTTGAATTGGACTCCAACCTTTATGCTCAACTCCTCCATGGTGTCTTGAATCTCCTGTACGGAGGTGAATATAAAGGTTGGAGTCCATCCCAAAAGATGTTGTTGATTTGGAATTTTTCATCAACCGTTGCATTTTTATTGCGTTTGTCAATGTCGTATTTATCAATGTTTTTGTCTTAACTTTGTCTTTTTGATTAACTCTTAACTTGAATTTTTTTCAGTTGAAATTTCATCCTTCAAATCCGAAGATTTTAGTGACCGGATCAACAGTAAGTCTCATCCAGCCTATGAAATACTTGCTAAGTCATGATTAATCGTTTGAAATCAGCTGTAAAAATTCTAGTCAACACTTCCAGTTCGTACACATTTCCACCTTTCTGGAGATTATTTCTAGTATTTCTGCCATTTCTGTCTTGAAAACGAACTAGTTGCTCAATCTTGGTCATTTAAAACGAGAGACGATGGATTGACATGCAAAAAGTCATAAAGGGAATGACTTATTGACAATGACTGAGCGTAACCATATAATGTCTTTTTTCTAAGGATGGTTTATTGACAGTCTTGGATTTGACAACATTCGATGAAGAAGATGCACTTGTCCAAACGTTAAACACAGAATCCTCCGTGGTAAAATTAACGGCGTGAAATTCTACCAAATACGGTCCGGTATACGGTAATATACGGGACCCGTATTCGGACGTTTTACACGCTCTGATTCTTTCATATGCTTTTTTTCAGCCTCCAGTTTATTGCCAAACTTTCGTCATCACTTTCATTGTATATTGTTGGCCAGGAACTGCTCGTTTCTACAGGATTCTCGGAGCTCCTATTCCTTAATTAATGTATTCAGTACGAGAAAGAAAAAGTCACATTTTTGATATCTGACACTAAGAACGGACACGTTAGAGGCAAACACAGGACCAGCTGGTGTGTAGGCGTATATATCCGTGATTAAGGCGACTTGTGACTTGACCAATCGTCCACGGTCCATGTAAAGGAATCCAATAGTTACTGCAGTTATAGAGAGCTCAATATTGTGGTTAAAAATCACAAAAACCGAATGCCGAAATCGGACTTATTTTCTGGGATAAGTAACTACCATTTCTAATTTTTTGATTCTACTTTAGAGCTCTATGGGTTTCTTTGGACCTTCTTTTGAATTTTTGTATGCATTGACGCACATCGAAACAATTCTAATCTGGAAGTATATGGAGGTAATTGATTTTTTTAGTAATCGCATCTATTTCTGTTCTAAAAGACCTTTTCTTGTAACCTGGTAAGTATATAAAAACAAGAAAATACTCGCAAAAAGTAAAAGAAAAATTGGTAGGTAAAATATCGAAGAGACTTAATTAACCTCCCCTTACAAATTACGGCCCTGTGTAACATTTCAATGATCTAAATTGTACTGGGAGCGTTTGAGCTGCTTGACTTTTTTGTTTCAAAAGATTTTCCAACGTTTCTATACTGCAAATTTCAGATTTTACTGGTTTAATTACTCAATTTACCAGTTGTTTGTTATTTATTTTGATTTATATATTTATATATTATATATTATAATATTAATACAAATACTCATTATTTTTCAGGGTGATCTGCTGACGTCAGTGATTGATTTAAGGGAAAAATCACCGGTATGAAATGAAATATTTTCATTTGTTATTCACCTTTCTTTTATTATACATTTTGTCAATACTTTTTTCTTTGTAATGAAAAAGTCTGTATGTAATTAGAATGATTTATCTGGGAGGAAGGTGAAGGTATTGACATGTATGTGCTGCCCTTAGAGGTGAAAACCTTTATACCCTCGTCAGCAACATCTCTTCAAAATGACCCGAATCCAATCTTTTTGATTGGAATATGTTTGAAAGTTTTGATAGATTTACCGGTAATTTTTTCCCTCTGCTATCGAAGATACACATTTTACCCGGAAATTTAATCAAAGTTACAGGAGATTTTATTTTCGAAGGTCATAAAATTTGCCGTAAACTTTTGTTTCTGCTTGAACTTGATTTTTCCCAGAAAAAAAGTTCGTGGAAACAATATTACGACTTCCCAACGGGGAATTTTACATAATTCTCCTGTCCTTACGGCATTACCCGTAATGCTATATGTAGAGAGAATTTGAAATTTCGCTGTATAAATCCTCACGCAAAGAGAAACCCATGTAGGATACACGTAAATTGTGATTCGAGAAACGGAACTATAATTCACGTGGATAGATATGTTGTAACAAGAAATTTTCATTGTTTAGAAACCAATCGATTACATTGTCGATTGTTGTTATCACGAAGCATCCGAACGCTTGTTCTTGATTGGTGCAACCCACAGGTAGTTTGTGTAGAATTTTTTGACATTTTTGACAGATATCAATTCTCAGCCAACCAAACATTTTACTGCAGTTAATATGTAAGTAAAAGGGTGTCTAAGGGTGTTGCATCGAATTGGATCTCACTTCAGATTCTTGTTTTACTTTGATTCGGAGGAACCAGTTTTGGTCCCAGTGGACAAAATCGTGAAAACTACGTGCTGTTTAAAAAGGAAAACATTCCTCCACATAGGGTTTTTACTAATTTTGCCCACATGGTTGGGCTTTTAAACCAGGTGAAAGAATGTTTTAATATGACAGACAAATATGTCTAGCCTGGCTTGCTCTTCTAACAATATATCTTAATTTGACTCAGACATCTGATCAACATTTGGTTTGTCTTTGTAGGCCATAGGGAAAAACTCTGAATTCATGTCGCGGTGCACTATTCACTTTTAGATAACCTAGGTAGGGTTCTAAAACCTAACTGAATCAGACCGCTTTGCTTAGCAATGGTATCGCAATTCACGAAAAAAACAACGTGCTCTCTTTCCTTAGCAATTGCAACGCTAAATTCGCGTTTTCCCTTAAAACTTTATGCGTGAAACTTTACAGAATTAGTTGGATGTGTGTTTTCTTATAGGCAGTAATCGTATTTCTTTTACAGAGGAAAGATTGAGATATTGCATATCAACTTAGAGGTTATCGAACCATTTCAAACATTGAGTGCTGGTCATTCATCAACAATACGTTGTCTTCATTTCTCATCATTAGTATGTATAATTTTACTAATTTTCAGGTGTAATTTTCTTTCTTAAATGATCGTTTTAAAATCTTTTTGGGTACTAATGTTTGAAAGTGTTATACAATATTTCCATAATGGGGTATACATTTCAAAATATTTGTATTAAAAAAATTTGTTGATTTTGTACAAACAAAAAAACGGATTAACATGCAACGAAACGTTTTCCTTTAAATTGTTTCTCGGGTTTTGATTATCACGAAAGGCAACATAAAATTGGGTAATCAATTTCGTTACTTTGGCCAAAATCCGTGTATAGTGCAAAAATTAGTACTAGGTACTTGAGTCGCTAAAGACAAAAGTGGAGTTTAATAATTGCTTAGTGCATTAGCTTTTCAGATATTTAGTGGTGATGGTTATGATGTGGCGGTATAACTAGTCTGAGCCTGCAAAAATATTGCGCTTCAGCTAAATACTCTCCTCGATTTTTCTAGAACGACGCCGTGTCTCTGGCTTAAATTCCAATATACCACCGTCCTCATTGAAGAGACGAAATGGGATCGCGGTTGGGTGATAAATACCTTTTTGCGAAAAATTTATTCGGTGGGCGTTTACGAGTGTACAATGTACATAGGCAGGGTTGGGAAAGTGTGGTTGAGATATTTACTTCAATAGGAAAATAAGAGCAACAATATTTGTTACACTGTAGTTGTTGTGTGTAAATAAAACAACACCTAAATGCTAGTTTTATCTCTACAGGGATTATTGACGGGAGGTGAAGATGGAATGATTTGTTCTTGGGTACATGTTGCAGAAAATGAGGAAGCTTCTCCTCAGGTAACTAACGATAAAATTTGTGTTGTGGAAATAAGATAAGAGCGGCGGAGCCATTACGGCAACGCCGACGAATGACGCACCATTTTTTGTGTTTGCTTATGATTGAGCATGTGATTGAATCAGCAACAGTTTTTTCTACAAAAAGATAGGTGTTCTAGAAACACGTCAGGACCCGCATTACCAGTTTTGTTTTGTATCTTGGACAAATTTACAGACTACCTTTCCCTCTCTTCTTTGTTAAATCATAGTTATTATAAAATACCCCGGTCTAGAGGCTGTATTGAATGAGCTTTATTGTCAAAATTTTCTTTGAATTTTTCAATAGTTAGTATTTCTTTTGCTCATATTTTGATCAAATTATCAACATTTCCCTTTACGATTCGTCTTGCGATTTTTAAGGCATGCAATCAAAAAGTGAGCAAAACAAACCAGTTTTTGAGCTCAAGCTTAAAATACTGACAATAGATCGAAACAAAACACTTCTAGATCGACTTTTTCCTATGCATGGGCTGAATATGCGGTAATGTTCTCACGTGTTTAAACTTTTTTTTATCAACTACAATGCCGACGTAAACAATCGCCCTAAATTTTCGCTAAATTTTCACTTAGGCATTTTTGATAATTTATTAAACAATTTATACATAAAAATACTTGGGCCACGTGCAAAAAATTTAAAATGCTCATAGTTTTTACAAAAGTCCCTAAGAAAATAGCCTGGCAAGCTTTCCTCTCGTATCTTCTAGCGCTAACAAAGAGCGCGAAAGTCCACTTGATTTGTGATTTTTTTAAAGGTGACTAGGATTTTTTGGGGGATTAGGGGTTCAAAAAACTCAAGAATCGCAAAAGTTTCTTCCGCAAATGCTTACTTCGTCCAATGTAGTACGTTGAACCCCCTGAGCTTTAACTGTTAAGTGACTGGTTGAACACAAGTAATACAATTTTTATTTTCAGGCTAAGTTAAAATCGAAGCCAGTGCAACAAAAGCGAAGACAAACTCCGTATAAAGGAGCAAAAACTTGAAAGAAATCTTCTTCGTTGACGAAAACTTGCCGTGTTGCGCTGATGCCAATAACAACTTCACCGGCGTGTTTTCGACGTGAATACTTGATTCTGAATTAAAATTTACAGAAGAAACTGTTTTTATGTCTATACCGATAGACCCGTTTTTGAGATTTTTGGCTCTTCACAGGTACCTGGTAGACTACCTGTTCTTAATACAAACAGTGACTTAAATTAAGTATTTTATCTAGTGAGCCAAAAGTGAAGAGGAGTAACAACGTACGATTGATATATTTTCTAACTTTGGAGGAATATGATTTTATATTTAATCTAGAGTATTTTAAATTTTCATAGAAAAATTAATTTTTCGCTTTTATATATATCGATACACCGATTGGATATATATATTATATATATCATTTCTGATTTTTGTAATGTTTTAAGTCGGCTTTTGTAAACTACTTTACTGGAAAAAAACTGACAAGAATTTTGCCCGACAAAAAGATTCACAGCTTGAAATTAGTACAAGAACTGTAACTCCCCTAGTTTTCACCTAAAATATTGTTTTTTTCTAAAGAAAATTAAGTTTCTGTCCGTGTGGCTTAGTTTGGTGTTTTCATTACATGAAAGCACTCATTAAAAATTTTATTGGACTTAAAAATTGGTTTTCATTGTTGTTCTGCTCGGCTTTTAAAGGAATTGGAAGGGTATAAAATAGATTGTTCCATTGCTTTTAAGAATGCTAGCATCAGCCTGACTCCTTAATAATATTGTTCGCCTAATTATTTCTATTTTTTTTTAAATTATTCACGGAATTTGTATCGTGTAAGTTTTGTCCATATATGGTCAATTGCAACAGGAATAACAGCTTTTTTGAAAAAAAGAAAAGATTCTTTTGTTAAATACTGTTGTTAAGATATCTGAGTCAACGTATTAACAGCACTGATTCTACTTATCTACGTTCGTTTCCTTTAAGAGTAAGAATTGGGAGCACACTTTTTGTAAGCATTGTGGATTTTGAGCTTAGCCTCGAAATGGCTTCTAAAGTTCGAGCTCGACCAAAGCTTAGAATTGTTTTATACAGCGTTGGTCTAAAGAAGACTGTTGGGATTTTCTTAGGATGTTGGGAAAAACCCCAGCAGGCAAAGTTGTTTAGAAAATGGTGATAATTTTTTGACAAGAGCCTTTTATTGAGCTTGGACAGCTTTTTTTTACACAAAAGAACAAACAAGCATACATACTTGTAATCATAAACTATAAAAATACATGCATATGGTGGGCTGGAAGCTTATGTTTAGTGCTTGTCCAGATTTGGAGTTCTACAAAACTTTATTCAATGAATTGTAGTAATGTGTACACATAGGTATTTTAAACCATCGTTGGTAAGTACTCACGAAGAATATTTGAAAATGCTTCTATTGCTTCTTTAGGTATGAAGCTATTCAAAACTGAAATTGCGTACTTGTCGTTGCAAACTTTCTCTCTTCCAAGCAAAAAGCTTAAGAATTTGCAAGTAATATCAGCCAACTCTTCTGGCCAGGAATCAGTTACCAAAGTCTTTTTCAACGAATTACACTCGGGGAAGGATCTTTCCAAGCCCAACGTTGTGAGTACTCTGCATATAAATGCCATACAATTTGTTTCTTTTGATGGATCGTTCATTTTTATTTTGAATTTCAAAGACATTTCTTTCTTGATCATATCCACATACGTAGAAGCAACTTTAACCACACTCCAAATGGGTATTTTGGTCACTGTCAGACCATTTCCAGACTCGCCAAACAAAGCACGAAGGCAGTTGTAAAGCTCACCACAATTATTCGAAAATGCAACTTGAATTGTCCCTCCTAATCGGTGAACTAAACAGTAATCAAAACTTACACCTGATGGAGATACAAACTTATTGTCTTGACACAACAATCCAAAGTGCGCCAATAGATTCTGACCTTCAGCCTAATTTTGTATCGCCAACAGGGTGAACTTAATACCAGCATTTTTCACTTTGAAAATGTCTCCAGTCTTGTCATTTTTGATACTGAATACATCAGGGCTGCTGATTTTGCCAGTTAGTGCAAATACATTTTGAAGAGTTTTGTTGTTCGATGCAGGCGAAGATGACTTGTTTCCCATTTCGATACCTCTTGCAAGTTGTAACGGTCGAATTATAATCTGTATTGTAAGACTGTTGTATATAAACCAAACATTACCTAAGTTAACAAGAGTCTATCTTAATTTTCCCAATTCGTCTTGTTTTCCCATTTCACTTAGGTTTTCCCCCTCATTAAGATTAATACCAAAATTAATGTTTTTATTCGTTGAATAAGGCGCTTTGTTCTATAATATTATGATCGCGTATAATGATGGTTATTCACGGCTATTATAGTTTGGAGAGGTTTATAAACTACGAGTTACGAGTTGCGAGTTACGAGTTACGAGTTGCAATTAAAATCACGAGTTACGAGTTGAAATTTACGAGTTGCATAATAAAATCACGAGTTACGAGTTGAAAATTAAATTCATGAGTTGAAAATTAAATTCACGAGTTGAAATTAAAAGTACGAGTTGAAAATTAAATTCACGAGTTGAAAATTAAATTTATAAGAGAATCAAAATCACGAGTGTTTTGTAATAAACGGCTCATTTTGTAATAACTACCGTGTTTTGTAATAAATTTTTGCCTGGTTTTGTGATAGAAATAGTTGCCGCATTTTGTAATAAACGTTGGCTCATCTTGTAATAAGGGCTAGCTTTTACTTGAAATTTCAATCAACACAATAATCAGCAATCAGTAATATAAACAAAGATATTATTTTTATTAATCTGTTCACAACACTTTTAATTCTTTTTATTATTATCAAAACATTTAAAACGTTAGATTTATTATCACGAACGGAAATGTAATATGAACAAGAAACTTAGCAGTTACAAACGGGAGAGCGATGAGAAACAAAAACAATTACGTTGCCACTATGAATCTCGATG
>JAUBWS010100298.1:0-24192 GCA_032270445.1 Darlingtonia californica | reverse complement strand
AATACAAACGATGTATATGCTTCAGATTTTACGGATGAAGTAGCTCCTGATGTGAAGATTGAGAAATTGCAAAACGAATTGATTTCTAAGGATAACGTAATTGATGAAATGAACCGGAAACTTTCTGAAATAGAAAACGAATGCATAATAATTGGTGAAAGTTCTGTTAATCAAATGTCCTTGCTGAACAAAGAGATCGATGAATTGAACGTGAAAATCACCCAACAAGAATCTGAAATATTGTATTATGAGGAAGAGAAAGTCGTGCTAGCAGAATCGCTAGAAATGAAAGATACCTTCATTCTCAATTTGGAATCGCAAATCGAAATTTTGAAATCTGAGCTCATCGGAGAGAACACCGGTGCAAACCGCAGTAATTTGGCGGATAATTTACAGAACGATTTGTCATTCCGTAAGAAAGTAATTGCCAAAATGGATTGTGAGATGAAGGTGCTGAAAAAGGAATTGGAAGACTCAAATTTGAAACATCAAGATCTTCTTCAGACTTTGAAAGAAACGGAAAGACAAAATGAAATCTTAAACGAAAAGTTGAAAGTGAAAAAAGAAACATTAAGTGAAATCAAGAAAGATCATTCCGAAGAAATTGAAAATCTAAGAAACGAAATCAAAAATCTGGAGGAAAATAGTAAGAGTAACGAATTTGTCGAATCGGAAACTTTGAAATACGAACAGAAGGTTGTTGTTTTACAGGAACGTTTGAAAATGAAAGTTAAAGCTCTTGAGGAGGTACAGCAGACCTACAACATTACCATCAAATCATGGGAAGATGAAAAGGAAATGCTTGAAGCAAATTGTGCTGCATGTCATCAAGAATTTGTTGATTTGAAAACTGAGCACATCAACTCTCAATCAAAATGGCTTGATAAGGAGGCATGTCTCAATTCCACAGTCAGTGAACTCAACTGTGAAAATTCTCTTCTTAAAAAGGAAATCGAAGACTTGTTACACCTGCAACAACTAGAGCGTGACTCTTATGAAAAGAAAGTTACAGATTTAGGTGATGCATGTAAAATGTACGAAGAGGAAGTTAAGAATCTGGAAGAGACTGTGTCGAATCACGAAATTAAATTGCAAAGTGAAGACAGCTTGATGAAAGCTTTACAGTATGAGCTCACTGTTATAAAAGATGTCTGTGATAAGACTGAAAATGAAAATTTCAATCTCGAGAGCGTAGCCAAGGAACTACAAAAGGCACTCAGTGATTTAGCAATACGCAAGAAACTTATCGTATCAATGGAAAAGGAAATTCAAGATCTGAAGAAACAGCTTAAAGACAAAGAAGAGAAACCTACTAGCCCAATACAACCTACTGCTGAAGTTGCACAATTTGCTGAAGAAAAACAGAAGTTACGTAAAGAGATCGAACATTTGACGACAAACTTGATCCGAGCTGAAACGAAAGCTTCTAATGCTATCATGGAAATGAAAATCAAAGAAGACACAATGAAACTACGTGAAGATAATTACCAACAACAAGCTTTCTGTTTACAAACCGAGATCCAAGACCAACGTACCCAGATTGAGCATTTACAAGTTGATTTGCAGAATGCTCAGTTCGCCTTGTTGTGTAATGAAAAAGAAAAAGAAACATCATTGAAGTCGCATAAAGAGAAATTGGACCAGGCTGATGAGAATCTGAAAGCCACTCAAAATGAACTATCCACAGAAATAAACAAAGTTGAAGAACTTCAAAAAAATGAGCTTGTGAAAGAAGAAAATACTAAGCAAAAAAAGAAAGAAATCCTCAAGAAATTAGAAGAAGTATTACCTCCAAATCTTGATGTACCAGAGCTGAAAGAACTTGTAGATGGTCTAGTTGAACGAATTGCTCATCAAGAAATCGACATCAAAGGTAGAAAGAAGATGGTTGCAATCAATGACAAATTATTGAACGAAAGCAAAGAGGAGGTTACAGTGCTGAAAGATCAGATTTCTGTTCTCTGTAATGAACTTTCTGGTATGAATGATGAACTGGAGACAACAAAGTTGGAACTGAGCGAAGCTTTAGAAAACGGCTCTAATAATACGTCACCGATGAGAAACATTTCAGAACAAGAAGTCAGCCCGATTATTGAAAACCTGCAATCAACAGCGCTATCTGATGTTTTAGCTAGCTCTCCACACGAACTGCTAACACAAGTCAATGAAGATGTTGTAACAGATCTGTATGAACCGGCTGCATATACTGCTGTTGATTATGACATTTCTCCCTATGGTGGGGAGCAGGAAGAGCATGATGAGGAAGGAGAGGGATATGATGACCAAGATATTCACGATGAATTTCAAAAATACATCGATATGGTTGAAGAGCTCCAACTGAAACAACAGGAAAACGAAGAGAAACAATCGAAACTAGAGAAAGATAAAGCTGTTTTGGTTGAACAAATTCAGCAACTTCTCCAAAAGAAGGAAGACCTTGAAGCGCAAATCATAGAATCTGAACAAAAGATCCGGGAATATGAACAGCTCGTGATGAAATTTGCTGAAGAAACAGATGAAGCTAAAGGTATTGTCGGTTCAATTACCTATCAACGTGATATGCTTCATAAAGACTTGTATCAGCTTCAACAAAACTTCTCATGGCGTGAGAAAGAATTATCCGACCAACTTGTCATCAAACAAAACGAAATCAACGGACTACATGAAAATATGAATGGCTTACATATCAACATGAACAACTCACAAGAAAACCTTAAGAACATTACAATTGAAAAAGAAGCAGAATTGGAAACAAAGCAAAAGTCAATTAATCATCTTTCCAACGAGAACGACGCAGTGAAGGGCGAGATTCTTGTCAAACAACAGATCATTCATGAATTGCAACAAAACTTAAAATTGAAAGAGGAGCTTGTAAAAGATTTGCAAGCAGACGTGGTCAGACTCACTCAACTTAGCATGGATGAAAACAAAGCTAACGGAGATATTACTGTTACACTGCACACTACTTGTGAAGAACTGGCACGTGTGAAAGAAGAGTTGGTGCAACATCGAGCAATGTACGCACACAACATTGAAGCATTGCAAAATTGTTTCGAGGACGTGTCAGAGAACAGTGCTCAAATTGAACAACAGTTATCAGAAGCTCAACAAAAACACAAAGGTGAGTGTGTTGTTATTTTTATTTATCTCCAGTAGCAACAGCTTGATAGTACCAGTCCCTAGTCCCAGATCCTTAGACCAGATTAGCCATCAAATCATATTTTTGTTTTCCGTTTGTTAATCACACATTATCACTGTATAACTTGTAATTAAACGTTGTATTTTAAATTTTTGCGTAACTTAGTTAAACTTTGTGTTTAAACTTTTAATTTAAAATTCGCAAGCCATAGGGTTTGTGTCGTTGGGTGCAGTCAACATTATTTTAAATGTTCTAAAAAGCTCTGTTCGTTATAAAGCGTTTGTTTCGATATTTAGTAATCTAGAAATACCCGTCTCTTTCGAAACGAGCCCATTGAAAATATTCACTGTACGGGTCAGACTTCTTTGAGTGTTAGTTAACTTTCTAACTATTAAACATCAATAAATTAAGATGTGTAATATAACGGTTAAAGTTGTCAAGTTGTCACATAGTTGTATCTGTAACTCGTTAATTAGTCGATGTTAACGCACATTTAAAAGTGATATCAGTTTGTTTATTTAACATCGTGTTTTAATCGTGTCATCATCGTGAGTAGTCGTTATACAGTATATATAAATATTAAACAACATATTACGTTATGAATAACTAAATCACATTCATTTTAGAGATATTTCTGTTGACTAATTATAGTTTGTTTTAATTTTTCTAACTGGAGATAAATATGACGTAACAACACACTTATTTTAACTAACACACAGACATGACAGACATTTTTTTACACACTGTACTGTTCTGTGTCCTTTTTATTTGTTTTCGTCATTGTTTTTATTAATTGTGTCCTTTTTATTTGTTTTCGTGATTGTTTTTATTCCGGAATAAACAAAGGTTTGTCCTCTTCATCCTTTTTTCACTCAATTTTGTTACGAAGACTTATAATTTTCTAATTATGTTGTGAAAAAAGGACTGATAGATGAAGAAACTTTGTTTACTTCGGTTACTTTACTAAGTCATTCTAAATAGCCCTTAGTCCACCTCTACCCTTCACCCCTCTTTCAAAGACCTACTTTTTCAACCGTGCCCTATCAAGCATGTTTGTTTTAAACTTAATTTGTTAAATAGTTAAAACTCATTTAACCATATTTTAGATTTCCCATCTTCATCCCTTTCGCTCAAAACATTTTCACTAGATTGGGTGTTTTAATGGTTATGAGACGAAGGGAACAAAGTACATTAGACTCTCTATAATTCGAACGTTTCACTCTTCAACTAACATAGGCAAAAACACTCTTTATCTATTTTCCTATCTTTTTAAGCATCCGAATTATAGAAAGTCAACCGTAAAAAGGTTTGAATAAATAAGCTCGCATCTTTTAACTCTTATTAAAACGTTGTAGAACCCTGGAAATCCTTCATGAGAATTTTTTTAACCCTATCGCGTCCATGTTGAAAATGGAAAGCTAATGCTAGCGCGCGTCTACCCTTCTGACTTATACAAGGTATCCGGAAAACTGAACACTTTTAGTTAACAAAAAAAAATTTTGTTCTGTGAAGTGTTTTTTACTCCATAGGGAATTGCTAATGATGTGAAAGTGTTTTTTACAAAGAAATTTAGTTACCTTTTCATGCTTTCATATCATTAAATTAATTTTTAACGTCTTTTTGCATGTGCATCTTGACATATGTTTCTGTGTAACTATTATCGTTCCGTTATATTCCGGATACCCTGTACCTTTGACCAGGTCAGGTTTCGCATTTCGCTTGTGGTTTCGACATTGGAGATTTATTTGTCTAACCCATGATTTCTTCTCTACTAAAATTTTCTAAAATTTGTTTTCATGTTACAGAAAAATCGGAAGAAATAGAAAAATGGAAAGCAGCTCTTCATCAAGAACAAGCCAACAAAACAAATCTTCAAGAACAACTTCGTATGCTCGAAGAGAAAATTTTCGCGCTCGAGAATGAGGCTGAGCAACTGAAGCAAACCAAATCTGCCATAGAAATGGAAGCCAGTGAGAGACAAGAACAATTGAGCAGCGCAGCCACGGAATTACGAAAAGAATTATCGAACAAAAATGAAGAATCTGATATGCTGAAAGAAAGTTTCGGGCAGTTGTTGGCTGAGAAAGAAGGTACACGTTATTTGATTTTTTTCTTTTTCCAAATCATTTTTGTGGAGCCGTGCCCGATTGGTTAATTCGAGGCTTTCGGTAATGAAATTTGCCAATCATTGTTCGGTTATCATTGTTTACTCTGCATGGTTGGTGCCTTGATGTGTTTCCAGGAAGGTTGAAGGCTGAAGAACTAATTATAAACTATTTGTGGGATATCCTTGGTAATAATCAAATCATTAATTCATCGTTGAAAAAGAAACATTTTCTTGATCTCCGAAATTTTCGTCCCCATAAAAACAGTTTCTACCGTATGCGGGGTAATTGGTACCTTGTAACTGAGTTTGTTTTAGCGAAAAAGTAACTTAAGTAAGGCTAAATTCATTGGTTATTATGTTATAGACTAGGTAATAGTTTAGGTTCTTTCTATAATTTGAACGCTCATGGCGATAAAGAAATCAAAAACAGTTCGAACTATGGGAAGTCACATTATAGTGAGTCTACTTTACATCGTAAAAGTATCCGTTAAATGCTCACCATGAAGTTGTCTTATTATTAACATTATGAAGTTCATTTTATGAAAACCTTTTGTACCATATTCAGGTGAAGTTGAAAATATGACAACAATGATGCAATCAAAAGATGAAGCCATGAAATCCCTTCTCGAGAAAATTAGTAACCATGAAGACGAAATCTCCTCATTACATCAACAAGTCACTGACACGGAAACGAGGCGGAATGACAAAGAAGAGGAGATCAGCATTGTGACATCAAATCTTCGTTCGAAAGAGGAGTCTGTCAAAACCTTACTTGACCAGTTGGAAGGAGTACAGAAGGTTAACGGCTTATTCAAGACTCGAGTCCAAGAAATGAAAACCGAGGCTAATGAGAAAGAAGTTATGATGGATGGAATAAAAAAGCAGCTTGATGAACGAAATCAGTCCCTTCAAGAAATGAAGAAACGCGTACATGAACTGCAGCAAAAGTTTGACGAGAAGACACAAAGCGAAGTTGTTTTAAATGCATCAGTTGCCGAAAAAGAAGAACAGTTAGAAGTTATGAAAACCTCTCTCGACCAGCAAGGTAATATTTTCTGGCTTTTTCATATGTTGCAAGTCTCTACTGAATGTTACACAATTTTTCTATATAAGAACAAACTATATAAGAACGTAAAGGCTTCAAATGGCAAAACGTTTAGAACCTGTTAAGAAAATTTGAAGGTTTTAAAAGGCTATTTTCTTTAAGAAAAATTTTAAATTAAATTATTTCAACCTGTTTTTTGCTATAATTAAGAACAATTCAAGAACAATTTTTGACTTAAAATCCGAAAAATTAAGAACGTTCGAAGGCTTACTCAAAGTTTGACGTTCTTACATATGTGTATAAAAAAACGTGTACAGCCGATTAGTCGGTGGCCATCATAACTGATCAGGAAGAATCAAACAAAGTTCTCCTGAGATCTTAGGACATACATTTTCTAAAACATGGTTTGAAAGTTAGCCCCGTTCCAAGCAACCCTACCTGCGAAATCAATTTTATTTTTCGAACCGAAAAGGTTAAATTTGAAATCAACTCGACTTCATACAAATTTTCTCCACTAACGTATATGACACTGTTTTCCATTTTTGTGGAATTCTTCAATTTAATATGAAACCCATTGTGAACTTTTACGCCTAACCGCCCCTGCCCCCGCCCTTGTTACTTTATCATTGTAATATGAAGATAATAGATATTGCGTTTATTTGATTTAAATTTTATTTGAATTGCTTTTGTTGTCTCAGTTTGTTTAGATTTTGATTTTGCTTCTTTTTCGTTTTTCTTCATGAATTCATGTCTGGTATTCTAATATCATTTTTCTGTTTTTCAGGCGATGTTGTGAAACGTTTACAAGAAGAGATAACGAAAACTGAATTATCGTATCAAAACGATTTACGTGAATCTGAAGAGATTTACAACGATCTTCAAACGCAATTCGAAAACGCATCCGCGGCAGAATCCATACTTCAACAACTCGTAGAGACGAAACAAAAAGAGTTCGATTCTTCTTTGGTACAACTGGATGAAAGTGTAGCTGAAAAGAATGAAGAGATTGAGAACTTGAAGGAAAATTTACAATCGAAGGATGAGGCAGTGCGTGTATTGTATGAGAAGATGCAAAGTGGTTCGGACGAAAACGAAAACATAAAATCGATAATCGCCGAAAAAGATCGCGAAATTGAATCTCTAAACGTAACTATCACTGACTGTAAACAAGAGGTCAAATCCAATAAATCTAAGATGGAAGAAGTTTCAAGCGAACTGGAGACTCTTCAAACTACTAATAAACAGCTGACTGAACAGTGTAACAGTCTTCAACAACTGATCTCGAAGAAGGAAGAAGAGCTAACCGTATTGAAAGAAAGTTTTGATACTTCAATCAGTGAAAAGGAAGAAGAGGACAACAATCTTCGACAAAATTTAAAATCCAAAGAAGAAGCTGTACAAGCCTTACTTGTGAATATCGGAGAACTGAAGAGGAATTTACATGAACATCAAGATATTCTTGCTACAAAAGAGAGTGACATGCTGGCTCTACAAGGGACTTTGAATAGCAGTACTGTTCAGTTGGAAGAGCAAGAGAAGCGAGAAGAAGAGACGTCTGGTAGTTTACAAGAATTTATGCAAGTCAAGAACCAACTAGAAGGATTACTGAATGAGAAAATGACAGTTCTACAGAAGAGAGATGAAGAAATTACTGTACTAAAAGAGAGCTTTAATGCCAGTCTACTTGAGCGTGACGAGGAGAATCAGAATGTGAAAGAAAATCTCCGATCAAAAGAAGAGGCAGTTAAAGCATTGTATATAGAATTGCAAAAGCTAAAAGATGGTGTTTCTCAAGCAGAAAACGATTTACTTGTTGAGTTGCGAGAAAAACTTACAACTCAAGCAAACGAAAACAGCAACCTTCAAGTGTTAGTAAAGCAATTGACTGATGACGTTGAAAACTATGCTCAAATTGAGCGCAGCCATGCTGAAGAACAAAGTGTTTGGAAACAAAAAGAAAACATCCTCATTCTCGACATTGACTCGAAAGAGAGAGAAATTGAAAGTATGAAGAACGATATTTCATCTTTAGAAGAAGAATTACGAGTTCAAAGTGAGAAACATAAAAATTTTGTCGAATCGTTGCAACAGGAAAAAGATAATATGGCTTTACAGGTTGATTCTTTGAAAGAAAATTCCGATCAATTGAATCAAAAACTTTCTGAAGTGTCGCATGAAAGAGATAACATGACAGTTTCAAACAACAGTAATGAACAGATGAAAGAGCTTACAGAAAGACTGAACGATAAAAATCAAGAACTTGAAACGCTTTGTCAACAATATCAAATCCAATATCAAGAAAAGACAACACAGCTAGAAGAATTCAAAGAAAAAGCTAAACAAGCACTGAAGAAGAAACATGAAGAACTTCAACTAGCTGGTGAAAATAACCATGCTTTGGAAGAGAAACAGCTTCTTTTACAACAGCAGTTACAAGAGATTCGTAGTGAACAAGAAAAGAATATTATTGAAGTTGAACGATCTCAACAAAATACAGCACATAACCTAGAAGAAAAAACCAAAATAGAGGAACAGGTTGCTCTCTTGAAACAAGAAATTGAACAAATACAAGTCAGACATCAAGCTGATAGTCAAGAGCATCAAAAGTATTCGAATCAGTTGGCAATCAAACTGAAAGATCGTGAAGGTGAGGTTGGAGAGATGAAAGAAATGCTTCAAACTTCAATGCAACAACTTCAAGTCACGCAGGAAGAACTGTTGAATAAACAGAATTTGTTTCAAGCCATTGAAAATGAAATGCAAAGAAAAGACGAGCAAATACGAGATTTGATTGAAAACGATCAGAAATTAAATGATTCGTACTCGCAAGTAGAAGAACTGAATAAAGAAAATTTAAGCTTGAAAGCAGAAATAGCTGAAAATTCAAATATCGTTGCCAATCTAAGAAATGAAATGCAGGTTAAAGATGAACAGTTGTCACAATTAATAGCAGCTGGTAACGAGAGTACTGTCCTCGCAAATCAGTTGAGCTCGTACCAGGAAAAAGAGAACGAATATTGCTCAGAAATTGCCAAACTTAATGCGCAGTTAAGAGAACTTGGAGCAAATAACGACAAAATTGGTGAATACGAACGAATTTTGAATTCTAAGAGCGAAGAGTTACGTCAGGTAATTGAAATTCTTGGTAAGAAGGATGAAAAATTGTTATCCAGTCAAGAAGCAATCGATCAAATGGCTGGGCAGTTAGAAGAAGTTCGACAAGCTGTTCGCTCTAAGGAAGATGAAACCAATTCACTTGTCAAGAAGCTCGAAGCAGCTGCCTCAGAACAGAAAGTCTTTAAGGAGAAAGCGGCTCGCATTGTGAAAAAATCACAAGCCATGAAGAAAGTTATTACGGAACACGAAACTGAAATTGAATGTCTACGGAAGGAAGTCGATTCCGAACGAGAACGATTTACAAGCGAAACGATTGGATTGACAAATGAATTGAATATTTTGAAAGAACTGTGCGATGATAAAGATCGGAATATCAGTAGATTGGAAGAAGAACTCTCCAAACCACAAAGTGAAACACCAACAAAACCAGTCATTGAAGAGATGGTTGTGTCTCCAAAAAATGCCGTCATGGCTGCAAGCGCACCGTCCATGGATCTTGAGTGGGATCCAACTATTCCCAACGAATTTGCTAATAAACAAGAAATAACAGCTCCTCAAAGCGTCCCAATTGTCGAAGAGCAGATTACGTTCTCAGTCGATCAAGTCGATTTTGCTGCACCTCCTGCTGCAAACAAAATCACTGAACAGGACATCCTGTTGAAAGATCAGCAAATTCAAGAGCTAACTGAAACAATAGAACAACAGAAGGGAATGATTTCTGAAAAAGAATCACAGTTGACTGGCAAAGCTGAAATGATCTTAAAAGCAAAGAAGAAGTTGGCTCTGATGAAGAAGGCTGAAATACAGCTTGCCAAGGAAATAGAAGCACTTAAAAAGAAGAACAATGAATTAGAACCGTTACGCGAGCAGTTGTCGAGAGTTGAACAATCATATGATGAGGTTGCTCGTAAAAATGAAAGTTTAAGTAATTTAGCTGCATTGCTTTCTGAAGAAAACGAGGATGTTGAAGACATTGAAGCGCTTATGGCGACTGTCAAAATGCTGAAAGCTCAATCCTCACCACATGAACAACCACAACCAGAACGCTCGGATCAAAATTCAATGGTGGAACTCTTGGCTGAAGCGAATAAGAAGTTACAACAGAATTTATCTGAATTGCAAGAGGAAAGTAAGAGAAAAGCGGCCGAGTATGAGATGCTAAGTGAAGATATGGAATATCTTGTCGGTGAGAAAGCAAAACAAGATGAACTTGTTGAAAGTTTGAAACAAGATTTAGAACGAGCCAGCTCCAGTGAAGTTGTAGATTCTGACTTTTTGGAGAATAAAATGGCTGAGATGAGAACAACATTTGAAGTTGAGAAAGAGAAAGAAATTAACGTGTTGAAACTTGCAAGAGAAGAGTATGAACAAGTGAAGAATAAAGCAATTGAAGAGAACCATAAATTGATGAGCGACAAATTTGAGAAAGAACGCGAGAATCTTACACAGTTGTTGGCAACGAAAAGGGAAGAATATCAACGCAAATGCAAAGAAACCTTTGAAGACCAAATTGCTGATTTAGAAAGTCGTCTTCAAGCTTCTTCGATCAAAGAACAAGAATTGGAACAAGCAAGACAAGAAGAAAGCTTAATGAGGCAACAAGCTACACTACAAGTTGCTCAGCTAAGTGAAGAAATAAACGTAAGTCAGAACCGTCTCCAACAACAACAAACTCTATACGGGAACTTTGAAAACGAGGCTGTACACAAATTGCAGCACCAACTGAAAGCAGCTTTGGCGGGACAAGAAGAAGCAGAAGAAGGGAAAGAATGCGAGAAACTTTTGAAAGCGCAATACATGAAAGAAGCACAAAATCTGAGGATTGAACTAGACGCTGCTCTTGAGAAGGATACGACAGGAGCTGATAATTTGGCTCAAAAATTGGAAGAAATGAAGCAGCATAAAGATCTGATCATTAAGAAATTGAAAGTAAAAATCAAACAAGAAATTGCTGAGAAGGAAAAACTGAACAAGTCTCTTTCCGAAGCTTTGGACACCTCATCTTCCGTGAACGAATTACAAGAACAAAACGAGGAACTCGAAAAGACTCTTGATGCTAAGTCGAATGAATTGGACAGAACCATCGAAGAAAGTAGTAAACGTCTTGAAGAAAAAGAGGATTTGATCATATCGTTGAAAGATGAAAACACGATGCTGAAGGATACACTGAACCCACTGATGACAAAAACGGATCACGTGATCAATAAGAATCACGAATTGAAGCAACAATTGCAGATGAAGGATGAAGAAATTTCTCATTTGAAAGAGAATGCGTTGTTGAAGGAAAATGAGCTAACATATCTTGTGGAACAAGAAAGGAACTTGAGGGAAGATTATAATAATAAAATGGAAAAATTCAAGGAATTATTAGAAGACAGAGAGAATACAGTGAGATCACTTAGAGACGAAGTTCAGTGGATGCAATCGCAAATTGATGATCTTACACCAAAAACCGAACGCCTAGATGATACTCTGGAAGAGCTTGGTAGCTTGAAGGAGACGCTTCACGAAGAAATCAAAACGAAAGAATCGATCGAACAGCAGCTTCAGAACGCTGAAAGAAACATATTCGAGAAAGATGAAATGTTAAGATCAATGCAAGACCATTGTTCTCAGCTACAAGAACAATTAGAATCATTAGTGTCAAGTAAAGAAGAGAATGAAATTATGTTATCTCAGTTATCAGAAGAAAAAGAGATCAATGACCAACAAAAAGAGAAAATACAACATCTAAAAGAAACCATTGAAACTCGAGAGTCACAACTTGAAGATACCAAGGGTAGTCTGGTTGTCAAGGAAAATGAAATTGTTGAACGCCAAGGCGTGCTGCAAACGATGGAGGTTGAGTTAGAACAATTGCGTTCTGCTGCTGACAACGAATCCACTGCACAACGTGAGCTTGAAGTCAGAGATGCTGAGCTTGATGGAATAAAGAACACATTAGCTGTGAATGAAGAGGAACTAACAAAACTTCAAAACGCTTTGGGAGCAGTTCAAGACTTGGAAAAAACACTTGAACTGCGTGAGGCTCAGCTTGAGACCAGTCAACAATCTCTGTTTGAACTACATAATCTTACAGATGAAAATGAGACACTGAAACAACAAGTTAAAGATTTACTACAAGCTTTAGAAGAAACAAGGAAGGAGAAGGACGATCTAAATACAACACTAGATGAGGAGAAATCAGCTGAAATTAAAGAATTACTCGAAAAGAATCGAGAAACTGAAGAGCGTTGTGAGCAACGTGAAGAAAGTTATCAAAACCTTCTCGATCAATTTGAATCGATTCAACGAGAACACGAAGCCGAAATTCATCGCTTGAAAGAACAAGTATCAGAATTGGAAGGATTGCTTAGTGAAGAACGAACGAAAGGTGAAATCTCCATGAACGATTCGACAAGAACGATAGAAGAGCTTCATCAACTAAGAAACCTTCTTCAAGGTCAAGAAAAACAAAATGATCAATTGAAAACTGAAATGGGAGTTCTCAAGAATGAATATCAAACTTCAATCAATAACCTCCAAGAAAGTTTTGTTGAAAAAGAACATTTGTACGAGGAAAGTGTTAGCCAAATGAAGCATGTGAAAGAGATGATGGAACAGCAAAGTAGATCTAATACCTCAACTCCCGTCGCCATGCAAGCACCTGCTGTGGACTTTGTTGAGCGTGTTGATACTAGCTTACCTCTGCGTGCATCTCCTTTCGCAAATGAAGAATCTTTCGAAGCACCACTTCACGCATCCACAATCGAAGATTTGGAATCTACTACTTGGGAAGAATCGGGTTGGGAGGACGAAAATGTATTGCCCGAATCAGAGCAACCAGAATCGTCAGTTGCTGTTAACGTTGAGGCTCTCAATGATGAAATTCGTTCATTGAGACATCAAGTGCATGAACTTCAAGAGCAAAGAGAAGCAGATATAAGCCACAAGGATACAGTGATCGCGAAATTGAAAACTAAGCTCAGAGGAACAATCGCTGAGCGAGATTCTTTGAAATCACAGGCTAATAACATCTATGAAAATGAACATCTGCAAAAAGAGCTTCAACGTACAAACAAATGTTTAGAAGAGGCTGTTGCAGAACGAGATGCTTTGAAATTACAGGTTGAAGTCTCTGCTGATTCTTCTCTTACTAACGAGCAACAGTTAATTGGGATCCAAAATGAACTAGAAGCCGTGAAAAATAGGAAAGATGAAGTGATTGCAAAACTTAAAGTCAAACTTAAGCAAACCATTCGCCAGAAAGAGAACCTACAGGCTGAAGTGGAGCGCGTATCGGAGGAAAAAGACGTTGTTTTCAACGAGTTCTCTGACAAGATGCAACAATTGAACAGAGAAGGTGACGAAATGAGAAACAAAATTAGCAAATTAAATGACATGCTGAACTCCTTACAGACACAAGTTGCAGAGAAAACCGGAAAAGCTGACTCATTAACTGAATCCATGAGTGAGAAAGCTGCCATTATTGAAGATAAGATTGCTGAATTGAATGAACTTCGTGGAAAATGTTCTGTGCTGGAGAGCGAGAATGAGAATTTGAAGACAGAATCAGAATCAAATGTAGAGGAACTTAAAGAAAAGTATGAATGGGACATTTCTGACAAAGAAGATCGTATAAGGGAACTGGAAAGAGAATTGAAAAGATTTCAAGATAGTAAAGATGAATGGGAAGACGTAAGATCAACACTTGAAGAGGCTTTACAAATCGAAGAAAAAACGGTCGCTAAAGTTAAAGAGCAACTGGACACTCTTCAACGCGAGCACGCCAAATTAAACGTTCAAAAGCAGTCGGTCGCTCAAAAGAGTGAAGAAGAGGTTGTTGGTTATATGGAAAAGATTAAAGAACTTGAAGAACGGTTGTCATCTGAAAAGAAAGAAAGAGAAAACGAGATGATCAAAGACACTGAAATCAAGATACAGTTAGAAGCTGTGGAAATATTGTTTGGATTATCGGACCACGACGATCTGTCATTGGTTGAACGTCTCAGCAACTGGAAAGAAAGTTCATCGGAGGAATACAAGTCTCTTGAACGTTTGCATAAGGAGTCAGAGTTTGAACGAAACGATATCCAACGGTGTGTAGCACATCTAGAGAAATCATTGAATTTACCAACTGACACAAGTACTCAAATCGTTCCACGTTTTGATGCCATTATCAAATCTGTTTCCGATCACCATCTAAAAACGGTCGGAAAAACTAATGAAGAAATGGACCGCTTGCGATCAGAAAATGAAGAACTTCAAAAGAAATTAGGGGGTTCTGAAACGTCTTTGGAAATGATACACGAAGTTGAACAATTGACACACCAGCTCGAGACAAAAACTATAGGAAATAAAGATCTGGAAAGTAAACTTGGTAACAAAGTAAAGCAATTGGAAGAATTGAAACGTAAGTTCACTGAAAAATCTGAAACGTCTTCGGAAGACACCCACCAAGTCGGAAAATTAACACGCGAGCTTGAGACGAAAAATACAGAAAATCAGGAATTGGGATCTAAGCTCAAAAACAAAGTAATTGAGGTAGAGGAATTGAAACAGAAGTTGGCTGACAAATGCAGTGAGAATGATGATCTATCAGAAGAAGTTCAAGAACTGAAAGAAGAAAGTATTGATTTGAAAGAACAACTTGAGGATGTCTTCACACTGGAAAGAACAGAAGGGAAAGAAGGCGTCTTTAGCAAGTCAGAACACATAACCATGGAAGCACTCAATGATGCAGCTAAAAAGTTCCAACAGAAACTGACGAGCCAAGGTAATGAAATTGCCGAACTTAAGAATGTGATCTTAGCAAGCAAGAGTCAATTACGCGAGAAAGATCATATGATATCGTTGAAAGAAGACAGAATCATCAATTTAGCTGAAGATGTAGAAAAGCACAAAGCTCGTGCATCCGAATTGTCGCAGCATCTAGACGAGCAGAAAGCCGCAAAAGAAGACTTGGAGGAAGAAATTGCGATTTCTCAGGTAAGTTGTCATAATTTTATGTCTTTGTTTTGCAATCTTTATGTTATGTATCGTTAAAGATTCCCTAAACTTTTTTTCACGTACTTTCTCAGAATGATATGAAAAGTGAAATATAAAATTCATAGTAGTTTGGGTTGGTTGATATCATAAATTGAGCTGTTTTCGTTGTTGTTTCTTCTAGAATGAACTTACAAATCTGAAGTCCGATAATGCGAACCTTCATAAACAAATCGACGTTCTCACGTCAACGACAAAAAATGTCAAAGCTGGAGAAACGACTTTGCAACAGGCCATCTCTGACAAAAATAAAACTTTCTTGGAACTTCGTGATAGTTTTGATGACGTAATCACACAAAAGGATAACGTCATCAATGAATTGCAAGGAAAATTGAATGAACTTCGGACGGACTATTTGAGCCGCTCCAAAGATAACCAGGAAAGTCTGAAAGAACAAGAGGAAGCTGATACGATAAAAGACGAAAATCTTGCCGAATCATCGCGACAAATCGCAGAAATATCGAAACAACGGGACTGGTTAAAGAGTGAGCTCGAAAGGGTGATTGCAGAGAAGGAAGATATTAGCGGAAGTATGCATAGAAGATTCGACAGCATCAGTTCTGGATTACGCGAGGATCTTGAGAATGCTTTCAAAGATCGAGAAGATTACGAGAACGCGTTCGAAATTCATCGTCTGCAATTGGAACAAAAAGTGAAGGATCAATCAGATGATCTGTCCGCTTTACAGAACAAACTGTCCGATAAAGAGAAAGCACTAAATGAGAAGAGCACGTTGATTAGCGTACTTGGAGAACGCGTTGAAAAAGCCGCCGATATTCTGTCCAAAGAGAAATATTACGAGAACTTAGAACAAAGGTTACGAGAATCAGACCAAAATGTTTCAACATTGAGCAAAGATAAGGAGGAAATCGATCAATTATACGAGACAGTTAACCTTCATTTTGAGAATCTTAAAGTCGAATATGAACTGGTTGTTGCTGAGAAGAATCAAATGAAACTGCAAGGTGATAGTAAGATTGAAGAAACTCTTCTAAACAAAGCTCAAGAATTGCAAAATCTAAGGTCATCGTTCGAAACCACGATGGCAGACAATGAGAATATATTGAATAACTTGCAACAAAGGTTTTCCACTTATGATCAAGACAGGGAAAATGCATTAGAAGAACTACGCTCATCTTTGCAAGACAAATTCGCCAACAAAGAATCCGAATACAAAGATAGATTGGAAATTTTGGAAGATCGTCTACAGAATCTGTTGACTGAGAAAGAAGAAAATGTTAAGCAAGTTATTTTCAATGCTGAGAAGGATCGCACACACCAACTGGAAGTATTACAAGGTGATTTCAATACATTGTTAAATGCTAAAGATGACAAAATCAAGAGTATATACGGTCAATTCACCGACACACAACAAGATTTGATGAAGAAGGAAGATGAAAATACAGCCTTGAGAGAATCTGTTAAGAATTTGGATGATGAGAAAAATTATCTCATGAAGCAAACTGATCAATTGAAATCAGGATTACAAGCACTTGAACGGAGTAAAGAATCTGAAATCGAGCAAGTCATCATCAACAAAGGAAAAAACTTGAAAGACCTACGGAACGAATTCGAAACAGTTTTCGGAGAGAAAAATAAAATAATCGAAGATATGAGAGATAAAATGAAAGGACTGAGAAAAGAACTCTCTGATTCAAATCAAGAAACTCGCTTGAAGGTTGAAGCTGTGCGTGAGTTAGAGCAAACTATCACTGAAATCGAAACTGGAAAAATTGAAATGGAAGCTAAAGCCTCACTTCTGTCTGATACAGTTGATGAATTAAAAACGGAACTAGACACCAGAAAGAAGGAAAATAACGAGCAAAACAAATATATCGAACAACTGATGAAGGAGAATTCTCAGCTTATGTCTTCACATGATAACCAACAACCTATTCAAAATGACAATGAGGAATTTCTTGTTCACAATAATATCTTGGAGAATATAAAGACTATCATTTCATCCGTGCCCGATATTGAGGTGTCTGACTCAATGTTAGACATACATGAAAGTGTTCGAAAACTTGTAAAATTGTTTAAAGATTTGCGTAAACAGAATGAAGATCCTCCCATTGCAGGTGACGAAACAAGCAATGATTTGAAGACATTGCAGAATCGTTTATCTGGAATGCAGGATGAGTTGGTTAAAGTGATTTCTGCTAAAGAAAATATCGAAGGCATCGTGCGTGAGCGTTATGAAGATATTCTTGGGAATTTGAGGGAAGATTTGAATGGCGCTCGCCAAGGATATCGTCTGCTACAGGAAGAGAACTTCGCCTTGAAAAACCAATTGGATGTCTTCACAAATGTCGATGCTAAGAGATTTCAATCCTCGCCCCTCCCCAAAAATCGCCCTCAATTTGTTAGTGAGTTACCTCCATCGCCAAAATTACACCTTCAAACGAAAAGCATTCTACCAGAAGAACTTCAACAAAGTTTCTCCGCTCAACAAGATTCGTTCCTTGAACAATCGTTCGATGCTTCACCTATCAAGGATAATGTACGTTTAGAATTTATCGAACCTACTCCTACTTCATCACAAGAAAATGCTGATCTCGAACAACAACCATTAGAAGATGCCAAAACACCGGCAGCCGAATCCTCTCACAAGAATATTGTAAAGTTGAAAAAATTGTGTCGCAAATACAAGGACAGTCTTCATGAAACTGAAGAAGAAAATGCGACATTACAACAGGAACTTGAAACACTGAAACATAATCTCAGATCGTCAATGGAAAGTATAAATCTTGAAAAAGTACGTTACGAAAAGGAAATTCAAGCGTTACGCGAAGAAATCGATTCTCTGGTTGTAGATAAGTCTTCACTGGTCGATCATTTCCGAACGCGTAACGAAGGAGAAGCGGCCGAACATCGTCAAGCATTGTTCGAACTTCAAGCTGAACATCAGAACAAACTTCAAGAAGTGAACAATGAATTAAATAATTTTGTACACGAGCTAAACACAAGAGATTCTATCATCGAGCAACAGATCACTGAAAAAGACCAGCTGTTAAAACAAACGGAACAACTGAGACAAACACTAGAAGAACGCGATGCTGCTCTGGAAAATGTCAGTGCGCTATCTCAAGCAATCGAGACAAAATACCAAGAACAATTACAAGTTTTACGTAGTAAAGAAGAAGAAATAACTTCACTGGGATTCGAAGTCGAACAACTCAACAAAAACATCGAAGCTTTGAAAGAGCAGCTAAAACCAAAAGACACTTGCTCTGTTGAGCTCGATAACCCACGATTCGATGAGCTTGTTATCGAAAGTTATCGCAAAGATGCTCAAGAATACCAGAGTCACGTCATTGATATTTCAGCTGATCGAGAACAAGCTGAACTCGCTGTCTCCAATTTAACCAAACAAGTTGAAAGTCTTGAATCTGCTATTGATAAACTGAATCACGAAAAACTTCTCTCTGAATCATCTGTCAAATCTCTACGTGATGACGTCAGCAGTTTTGTCCATGAAAAGGAAGAAATCGTCAAGCAGTGGCGTAACCGATTGCAAAAAGTTGAATCCGAAAATCAAAAATCGGAATCCGATGTAAAGGATGAGATACTGACATTGACAAATGAACTCGAGGCTGCTCATGGTGAGATGAACAATCTCAACGAAATGCTACAAGACTTACAAGACCAATTACGCCAATACGAGGCTAGAGGTCAAGCTCAAGGTGATTCCCTCAGCGAAATGACCCTTGACCTTGCTAAAACATTTAATCAACGCGATCAATTCCAGAAAAATCTTGAAGCTAGTCGAATGGAGGTTGTTGCATTGCAAAAACGTCTTCAAAACAAAAACGACGAGAACACCTCGCTCTCTGATAAAAATATAGATCAAGAGCAGACATTGCAAAAGAATAAAGAAACAATCAACTCGCAAACGTTAGAACTAGCACATGTCACGAGAACTGTTGAAAGTTTACGGCAAGATTTCGAGACTGTAAAGAAAGAAAAGGGAGAACTAGAAGGACGTTTACGCCGAGAACTTCAACAAGCTTACGATGATTTAGTTTCGCAAAATTCGATACTTCGTAGTGATGGATTTGCGAAGGAAAAAACGGTTCAAGATTTACGAAGAGAGTTAGGCACCTTAGTTCGTGAAAAAGATTTTCTTCAAACTGCGATGAGAGGTCAACTGGCCGCAAGTGGTTCATCTTCCAGCAAAGATACTGAATATTTACGCTTCCAAGTTCAACAGTTACGTCGGGAAAAAGACGAAAGTAGTAGTAACTTCGATCAAATGACTGATGAGTTAAAAGCTAAATTGGACGAAACTACGAAAGAAAAAGCGGCCGTTTCGTTGAGAATGGCTACTTTACGAGCAATGTTAGAACAAGAAGTCAAAGATCACGAGAAAACGAAATTTTTGAAGGAGCAGTTATCGCAGAGTCGCGGTGTATCATTAGACAAGTTGAAGTTGAACGTATCAAGTATGAAAGATAATTTGAAGTCGTTGAAAAAAGACATGAGTACTAACATGAGTGGAATCAAAGATGCTTGTGAGGAATTTGTCTTGAACCTTGCTCCAACCATGCTCAAAGCACAACAACAAAAACAACAGCAACAACGACCGCAATCGCTTAACACTTCTACAACAGCTTCACAACAGCAGCAACAGTCATCTGAAGAAGTTGGTCTTGTTAGATTACAACTCGACGATAAACGAAAACAATTAGACGAAGCGTGGGCAAAAATCAAGGGACTACAAACGTCAAATCGTATTGCAGATTCAAGATTAAAAGATCTTGTCGAAGTGCTTCAAGAAATTGGTGCTATAGATAAAGTTCAGGTTAGTACAGTGTTCATAGTTTAAAATGTTTATTATGGGTAGAAAAAGGCTTCTTTTGCGGGTAATCTAATCTGTTTATAGTTGCTACTTGAACTTTATCGCGTTTTATAAAACCACAGTGATTGGTGTTTGGCGCCTTTGATTACTCCTTTCCTTTTAACCTCTTTCCCTCACAACTTCATCAAAAAGTATCACACAGGTGGGGAGGCTTCGTATTTACCTGTATAACTGGGTTACGTCTTCTTTTTAACGTATTAACAGTATTTTCAGCTCCAAGACAAATTTTAACGGGATAGCGGTATTCTTACTTTTCACCGGTATTTTGCCAATTTCATCATCGGAAATCGGTAAAAAGCTTAATTTTCAACGGATTATCGCGATACGTAAAAAAAAGTCGAAAACAGTATAACAGTGTATTACGGGCATTACATACATTGAAACCATAACCTTGACAACCATATTTCTTGACGATATTACGCACTGTATTCATGGGTACATGCTTCTCCATTTTCAGATGACCTATATTTATTGTTGTGTTATTACTTATAGAAATTGTTGTTGCAACGTGAATCAAGTATATCAAAAGTTCGTCCATCACAAAGTATGATTGACGAAACTGAAACTGAACAGCTACGAAGAAAGTAAGTCAAACCATCCATCGTCTTGTTTTTGTAACTTCTCGCGGATTGATACACGATGTTACTGGGTAATCAGGGAGGGGGGGGGGGGGGGGGTTGGTTTTAATAAGCTTATGAACATAATTCGCAGACAATTGAACTATATTTGGTAACTATTTGTGTCTTAGTTATTAACTGTGCACCGACATAGAAATAGAGATAGACCATTTTTGATATTATGATCTGGGACACCCCTCCCCTGGTGCATACCGAGCTCCTAGGTGTCTACCCAGTATTCCAGGACCGGAAAGATTTCTGTCCTCATATGAGGAAATTGGTACTTAATGGTTTGAAAGCCAATAACTTTATCCTTTATAGTTTAACAGTGCATAACCAGTTGTTATTTTTTTAGCAAATTCATTTTTTTTATTTGTAGCCTTGACGAAAAGAATGAATTGATCCTGAAGGGTCAGGGAAAAATTATGATGCTTGAGGTAAGATTGCCAGTGTTACCATAGCAACCTTTTTTTGTTGCTGTGAGTTAGAAAACGCTCTTGCTGTGAGACTTATTGCACAATTTTCAAGACAACTTAGTAATTGGTTGTGAAAGCATTAGTAATTGTTATGTGGTTTTTATTTAGTATTTGAGTTTGTATTACTTTATTTACATCAATGGTCTTTCCTACAATGTGTATATCAAATATTGTACAGGACTATATTTTCCACTACTTTTAACATTCTCTAAATGCCTCATTTTTTCTGCGTACTCTTTAGGAAACCATTCGATCGTTAAAAGAACATTCGATATATCATGAAGATGAGATGGAAACTATCAGCAACGTGTCAAGCGTTCCTATTTCCATACACAGTGAAGTGGTAAACAATTCTTTTTCTAAACTTCATTTAAACTAGCTCAATCAAAATCGTCTATGGAGGAGTGTATTTCTATATAGCCTCCACCCACAGAAGTTTTTTTCTGATTAGGAGGCAATTACTGATGTTGATAGACACGTTAACAAATAATTGCTATCTCCATTATCAACAAGTTTGATGATAAAAATTGTGATGAAAATGGTATAATTGGCTTATTTAAAGCTCTGGATTGATTAGTAAAAGATTATTCACGTAATTTCGATAACTTAATCCGTACTTTGTGCCGCGGTTGTTTGTTTAATAAAAAAAAGCATTTTAATCCTCCTAAAAAGTAACATAACATGCCTACTATCTGTTATATTTTAGAGCCAATCAGAATTGTTTTCAAGATCACATGACTCCTTTGCACCTTCAACTCCAACCATGTCAAGAAATTGAACATGACACTTTGCGATGACACTTTTTTCTAATTTAATAAATATTTTTCACTTTATATTTTTATTTTTTGGTTGAGATTTTTAGTAATTTTTTTCTGTTGAACACTAGTTTGTTTGTATCATATTTTTATTTGTTTTTTGTTAATATTATAGGCAATAACTTTTTCCAAATTCACAGCCTCATTTTCATACATCTAAATAGTTTTGTATAGACATTTTGGGGGTATCGTCAATTAATTTTGATAAAAAGAAATAAGGCACTACTAATAGGACTTAACAATTCTTAGTTTTTTGTATAAAAATTTATTAGGATGAAGAAATTTATATTTTTTACAAATATTGTATGGTATTTATGTTGGAGAAATTCCATTGAACATCAACTTGTATAATGAATTAGTAAATACACAAATGCAGTTGTATGTGAATTAATGAAAATTAAATATTATTTGGAATTATAAAATAGTATGTAGCTCATTCTTTTGCCCATTCCTTCCCGTCGTTATGGAGCCTCGGTATGAAGGCCGAATCCTTGTGTAAATTTGGACTGTCGTACTGAGGCTAGTATATATGCGTTTATGAGCCAACTCTGATTAAGGTAATTGATACTTCACTAACAAAAACACGAAAGCAAAAGAAGTTAAAATTGACAATTATTAAGAAAATGTTATCTTTGATGTTATCTTAAGACATGGTTTTCAATTCGTCATACTGTATGCTTTTTAAACGTGCTTCAAAAATTACAAAACATTTCACAAAAATATGGAAACATACAAGTGGAAGTATCGACAAAATTGAATTTCAGTTTCGAGATATATTATGGCATTCATTTACGGTAATTTGTTAAAATACTTAACCTAAATACTTAGGGCTTAGAGCTCAGACTGGTTAGGTAATACTTGATAAGGTACCTAGAGGAATGAACGCAAAATTTGCAAGATTATTAAATTATATTATTATGTTGCTTTGTACAAGGCTTAGTAAAACTTATTTGTTAGAATTTAAAGCCATCAATCAGCCGACCTCCCTTGTTCGGTCAGTCTCGGTAATGTCAACATCACCTTTTAAAGGCTCTTAATAAGACACCTTTGTCGTTCATTAAATGTTCCAAAATGTTATGACGGATAACGAAAAAGAGGGGGCGAAAATTAATGTTGCTAAATTACTTTTCAGACTAAGCGGAGCTAGTGATCGAGTGGTTAAGGCGCTGGTCACCTTAACGGGAGTTCCAATTTCTAATCCCTTGCGAGGTTTTCGGCAGTGAAATTCACCTACCACTGTTATAATTCTGCATGGTGCACTAAGGACACTCATTGATAACAGCTCACGAAGAACTGAAAATCCTGGGTAAATAATCAAATTATTCAAATATTCGGATCATTGTGGACCCAAATCAATTCTGAAAATCAAAAGAAGATTGGCCTCCACTAAACTACTTGACGGTTCAAATTTTTTTGTTGAAAAAAGTGGTCGAGTGGTGCGAGGAAAATTAAGACCAAGGGAGACCAATGTCAAGGCCGACGATAAGACAATCCCCTGCAGCGACATTCACTCGCTGAATTCGATTGAAGAAACTTATGAAACCATTACAGTATGATTCCTTGTACTATACGTTGTTTTTTTTATAAGAACATCCAACTTTGAATAAAGCCTTCAAAAGTTTTTAATTTTTTCCGATTTTGAGCTAAAAAATGTTCTTAAATTGTTCTTATAGGAAAAGACAGGTTGAAATCATTGACAATCATTTACAAATTTTCTCAAGAAGCCTTTAAATCTTCTTAACAGGTTTTAAACTTTTTGCCATTTTCAGCCTTACGTATATAAGAACGTCTTTTTCTTACAAATAAAGTATTTCATGTCGCTTAAATAAGGGGCGGGAATGAACGGTTGGGCGATGGCATATAGAAACCATTCCAAGTGAGCGGTTAACAATGGCCGATTACGCTTGGATTTTATCAACTGTTTTTCGATATCAAGAGTTTGTGGCTGTCTGGCCATGCATGCATAATGTAAACTCAACTCAATGCGAATAGGT
>JAUBWS010100287.1:0-10821 GCA_032270445.1 Darlingtonia californica | reverse complement strand
TTTTAACGAAGAAAGAACGCGAAAAAATGATGGAACAAGTAAAAAGTGAAAAGAAGAAAATACAAGATGATTCAGAGGCTAGAAAATTTCATATGCAAAATATGGAACAGAAGAGAGTGCAGAATGAAAAATTAACCGACCTTGAACAAGTTAGTAGACTTTTTGACCATCCTAAAGCCCGCCGGCTAAAGCCACGGTCAATACAGATTTCAAAGACCTCATATTCTGTATCCTACCTCTTCAGACCATGTATCTTATAATACCCTAAGTCTGTTCAGAGGTAGCCCACTGACGTGACAAATGTTCGTAATTTTGGCCAAATTTTTGAAGTTGAATACTTGCCAAATTGAATGCTTGCAAACCAAGATGTTGACAAAGAATTGTGCCGAATAAGCGTAATTTTGGTAATGAAGGTCTTGAATTTGCGAATATCTATCCTAGGGAAGTGTAAGATAACAAAAATCGACTACATCAACGCGAAAATTTGCCTTCTTAAATGTATGATGTTCTTTTTAGGAAGCTAAAGAGAAAAGTCAGTATCTCTTGCAAAAGGCTCAGGAACAAATGGAAGAACAAGAGGATGAGATTAAGAAGTTGAACGAGTTGATATTGAATGCTAAATGTCATGCTATTCGAGATGCACAACTGATAGAGAAGCTGGAAATTAAAAAGGAAATCTTAGAGGAAGACAAAAGGTACGAAGAACTATTTTTCTTTCCCTATGATCACCGCAAAGTTCCCTCAAATATCAAGTATTAAACTCCCTGTTGCGAGGGAAAACTTCTCTTGTATTCGAGCTCAGCTTTTGGTAATGGATCGTAAAAATTCGTTTCAAACTCCTGTCTTACAAAATGCTCCAAACTCATTGATCGCCATGAACTTATTGACGCCGTTTTTGTAGGCTTGACGAGATGATGGAAAGCGACCGATTGCGTGTGCTCACGGAATACGAAGATCGTGATAATGCGAAGCGTATGGAGCGTTTTAAAGGAGCTCAGGTACTACACCAGCAGATTGAAGAAAATGATCAGTCAAGACTTCTGGATCAGGAAAAGAAAGACCAAGAAACAAAGGTAACTCATTTATTGCCGCAAGCCATTGTCAGAGTTCGGAAAAGAGTACCTAGGCTAGTTCATAGGTTGTGGTGCCTTAGAAAGAGCTGTCACATGTGACGTAACTATCTAAGAGTTGCCCTTTAGGCGTACTTTGTCGTCTTTCGGTGGCATTTATTGGTGATTTTTAAATAATTGAAAATTGAAAATGGTCACAACATTCATCTTCCTTAAGTGGATAAATTTTCGCATACAGAAGATAAAGTTTCGCGACTTCGCGAGTTTTTAGGGCCTCTCGTTAATTAATTCACAGACTAATTTTTCTTTTTGACAAAACTAAAGAAAAGGAAAAAAAAGACAAAAATTGCAACCGTTCGTGAAATTAAGTTCACGCGAATTATTTCGAAAGCGGCGCTCGCAAAATTAAATCCACTCGAAGACGTGCTTACATAACGGTCTGAATCTCTTGAATTATAATAATTATAATAACATTTTCCCTTTCTCATAATAATAGGCAATGCTTCAGTATCTTGAGAAACTAAAGAAAGAGGACATGGATGCATTGATCAAAAAGCGAGAAACACAAAAGAACATTCTTCAAGATGTTGCTCGAGCCAATGAGGTGAGTTATACAGAAACACGTGACGGTTTGTATTTTGATTTCAGGAATGTGAAAATAATGCTAAGAAATTGTTTTGATACTAAGAAATTGCGACTGGTACAAAGACGCATATGTGCGTCCAAATTTGACGAAAATACCACCATGTGTTTGTAAGACCACAACTTCTGAAAGATTGGGAATTAGTCCGAATAACTTCAACTTTTTTAAAGTGCTCATAAAGAGCATTCTTAAGATACCAAACTAAACTAGTTTTTGTTAACCCACTATTCAGAAATCAAATTCGAAAGTTTGAAAAGTGTTGAAAATTCTTTGAAATAGTCAACTTTTATAAAAGAACAAACGTAGTCTTAGGATTAACTATTCAAAATTATTTGATTCCTTTGTCATCGATTTTTTTAGGATATCCAAAAAATGAAGGAATACCAAAAGGAAAGAGAGAAAATGGAAGATCAAAAAGTCATGGAATATTTAAAAGATAAACAAGTAAGAAATTACTTTGTATTACTTAGGCACTGTTGAGAAATTCATTCAAAGAGTTCACTTAACACTTAGAAAAAGCACTTGCTCGAAGTCATTTCATCAACTGATATGAGTATGATGGAAAATCATTCATAACTCTCCTTTTTAAGATTTTCGAAAATCGAAAGGTTAATTACATCTATCAAACTCGCCTTCAAAACCACCATTCCTTCTTAAAAGATTTCAACTAATTTTGAAATAAATTTACAGACCCTTACCTTACAATGTCAATATACTGTGACCATTAACCTTTAATCTTTGATTCTTTTCCTATGTAGCAACGTGAAGAGGCGTTTGAAAAAGAGAAGGAAATACAGCGAGTTGAGAAAGAAAAAGAAATATCCCGATTGCGGGCTCAACAAGAAAGAGCTAAAGATAAACAAGCTGAAAAGGTAAAATAAAGTCTTTCTTGAAAACATCTCTTTACACTATGCGTGCGTTTATCCCTTTCGACGCCAAAACTCCTTCACAAGTTTTGCGCATATGCCGCGCCTCGTGAGGCTTATGATAAGGTAGAGCCGTGCCCAAGCTTTTTTAAAGGAACTAGATTTCGCGGATGCCATGCCTCATTTAAATTTCGATGTTCTGATTTTCAAAATTTGTTTATAAAAGCTTCTTAAGTGTGGACATCTTCGAAGAGTTGATTGAGATAATAAATGAAGACAGTTCTTTTTATAAAAAAAAACTCTTTTTCGTTATATTAAGCTATGTATTTGCAATATTAAAAAAAAACTCTTTTTTGCTAATAAGCTATTAATATTGCAAATAATTTACAACGAAAAAGAGATTTTTTGATAAAAAGAAGTGTCTTCACTTATTTGTTTATAAAAGCTGAAATTTATAAGGGAAATAGACAATTTTTGGAAAAAAATTTACAGTCGACTGCAAAGAAAAATTTCGCGGAAGACCCCAAAAACCGTGAAATTCGTAAAATTTAGTTCCCGTGAAATTTTAGTTCCTTTACAGTTAAACGTTGTTTTCTTTCGGAAACATAGGTTTCAGACTCTGAAAATGCTTAGTTTTCTGAGATATGAGCTCTCAAAGTCTGACCATTTAAAGGGTCCATATACGAACCCCCGCGCGTTCGAAGGGTTAAAATAACTTTCACATTAAATCGATGATGTTGCCCTATAATGACCATACGTTTGAAGCGTATTTTACCCGTTGCAGATAAGTTAAAAGGTCAATTAAAGGTCGTTTATTTCATGAAGTCCCTTCTAGGGCCATTCAAATACGTCCCGATATAACTGGGGGTAACTTCTTGTATTTTTCTATTTCTGTAAATTCCAACCATTTGGATGGCATTCGACGAGAAAGGTCCTGTGTCATTTTCAACAGACCTAAGAACTGAGTTTTGATAAATTAACCATTGATAGTATAGTTCAATGAAAATTTAGTGACCTTAAAGAAATTTTATTCTATCTATGTAATCTATTAAAATGTACATAAGGCTTTGTGGCCCACTCTTATAAAGTACCTCGTGAAAACACCTAAAAGAATTAATGGTAAAGAAATTGTGTTTTGCGACATTTATTTTTGCAAATCAAGCAATTATTATTTTTACGAAAAAAGGTCAAATTCGCGATAATAAATCTCCAAGACGTTATCCAGTAATAATTAATCCACTTAACGTATACTATCCTTACCACTCGGCCACTTCTATAGGGCAACCGCATAAGTTCGGAAACCTTTTTTTCAGGATGCTCTACGTGCCCGTCGGAACCAAGAGGAAGCCGAGCGTGAATGGCGGAAGAAGATGAAAGATGAAGCTATCAAAAAGTAAGTTAATCAAGCATATTAACCTGCGAGAGTGCATATCTCTTCCTGTTGTACTCTGCTATAGATAAAGAGAAACTAATGCAAACACAAAATTTTTCTTGTTATGAAGTTGCACTAGAATGAGTTCTTTTCTTAAATACAAGCATTGAATGATACCAATGCATTGCTGGCTAACGAATACACAACAAATACTATACCATAAACGAGAATTTAACTCACCAACGCTGATCACAATGTATGCACTTTCGATTCTAATGGCAAAAAGGTATGGCGAACCTTCTCCACTAGGTTGGATTACTCTGTGTGACATTTACATGATTAAGCTGACGTACATATAAATTCATGGCTGCAGGAAAACATTTTTGGACTTTTTGCGAATGTTAAACCGTAATTGTCTTACTTTTGCAGAATAAGGCTCCAAGATCTAGCCTAATCGCAAACTTTTGTATTTCCCGAGCATAAACATTTGGTACTGGATTAACTTTGTTAGGGTGATTTGCGAGAAGAAACTGTTTTAGGTTTAACAAAATACAAGAAATGTCCAAAATGGGATAAAGCAACAATTTGGTAGTTAATTTTATCGCGGAAAGCTTAGCTTGAAATATTTTGTGGCTGTAAACTTGAGCGAATCACTAATGCACGAAATAATTTTTGGCGAAATGGCCAATAAATCGTTCACCGAAAAGTTTCAAGTGGTTACAAATTATCTTTTTAACATCCATGTCACGTTTTTGACGTTGCGTATTCGTATATTAGAATTTCTAATTTTCTTTTTTCAGAAAATCAATGGAAAGCAACTTGCGCGAAGCAAGAAAGGAACAGATTCAAAACAAAGATCACTTCTTAGCTGTTCAAGCTGCACGCGATCGTGCCGAATTCGAACGAGTTCTAAAGTAAGTTCCTGTGAATTTTAATATTCAGATAGCTCTATCAGGAGAGTATTCGTATTTATGATTAGGAGGTTCCTTCCTCAAGCCTGACCTTTTTCTACTCAACGCGTGGATAACACAACCAAATTAGTCTTATCAGGGTTCTAAGTGTCACAGTCACACTCACACTCTCTATAATGCGACTTCCTATACATTGAACTCTCTTCAATTCGAACGGTTTCACTAGGCCAAAATGCTCTCTATAATTCGAAAATCTCCACAACTCGAACGATTTTTTTGTCCCCTTGGGAGTTTGATTTATAGAGAGTCTACTGTACTTACATCTGGTGGTAGGTGCGGCGCTCTCCCAACTGACCAAATAGGCGGCCGGTGCCGTAACCGCGGCCGTTTAACTGATTTCTCTCACCAAAACAAGAACTAAATGTCAGTAAGTTTGGTGTGCTTATTTTTTCCAGCGCTCAATTAGAAGAAGTGGAACGCGATAAGATCTTCGACGAGGAATTCCAAATGAAACGCGTTTCGTATGCCGAAGATGTACGAACGCAAATCAAGGAGAAGGAAAAGGAGCGCGTCCACGCAAGACAATCATTCTTCCAAGAAGGCATTAAACTTGACCAGGAAGCGAAGGAGCGACGACATAAACTGGACGAGATCAAAAGACGGAAGTTAAAGGAACTGAAAGAAGCGGGAGTACCCAATAAATACGTCACAGAAGTTGCACGGCGTATCGAAGGACAGCCGCCCTCTCTATCAAATATGATATAAATTCGTGTCCATTTTTTTAATTTGTGCTTTTAATAATGATAATAATATATATAGTAATTTTATTTTTTTAAACCAAACTATGGTATTCATTGAAATCTTTTCATCCGTGAAAGCGTTTTTGGTTTTCACTACGGGTCTGGAAAGGTAAAGACTACGCTTTCTTGCATATCTTGTTATATAAGCATGTCTTGTTTTTATCAACATTTCCATGGCATCGGAGTCCAAATGTATATGCGGTAAATGATGTAGTTAACGGTCTTTCAATAAATTGCAAAATAAATTTTTCACGGTGGATAATTGGATTCGGTTGTAGAAAATTGCCTGAAATTGAGGCGGGATTATGCATAAATAAAGCTATCTTTTGTGTAGCAATTTGTGTTTGACAGAGTAACTTTAGGGTCGTCTGCAGACAACTTTAATTAACGAACGATTCTGGCAAACAAATAGAATTTTTTTTGCAGAGAAAGGGAAATTTGCTGAAGATAGTTATCGTAATTTGTTTTCACATGCAGTCCATTTTGTAGGCAAATCTATTAGTTCAGATGATTATTACCATAGAGGGCATTTGTTTCCCTTTCCGATGTCTGAAATTTCTGATATTTACTACCTACTACCTCTCCATTTGTCTGCTCAAAAATCAATAGTCATCAAAAGCGGTCGAGAAATAAGAATTTTGAAGCGAAGCAAATGCCTTTGTAGACAACCCGTTTCTCTCCATCAAACAGCATGAAATCTTCCTTTTGGAAATTCTATTTAGTGTATCTATATATATTTTTGATTTCCGTTATTGTAAATAGTCTGATATGTCCTCTTTTTATTTTTGTAAAGATGGGGTAATTCTTGTGCTAAAACGATGCCTTATTGCTCTATTAAATTAAGTGCCTCAATCTTAGAAATTAAAAAGGGATAAGAACAATATCTTTAAATTGACATCACTTATTTTGACTAAAATTATACTAAAGACTCAGTCTTTGAAGTTTTCCAATTTCGTTAAACCTAGCTAGGAAGCTTCGTTCGATATTTTGTGCTAAAAGTGCATGGTACTATTAGGAAGAGAGATGAGCTTCTAACCTTATTTAGTGCGATTATAACAAAACCGAGTAAGATAGTTTCAACAACCTACACGCTTGTTTTAAAATCTTATACGAAAAACGCTCCAATTATATTTAGCCATTAGATTATACTAAAAAAATTACTTATTCTCATCCAGTAAATTTGTATGCAAATTGACCAAGTGATAACATTCCCCGGGTAAAATTGATATCCGATGAAAATTTTCACTGACGTAGCTTTGGTAGATAAAATTACTGACCATATTATTTTTTCCATAGATTAAAATAACAGGAACATATGAATAGCAATATTGCAATAATGTCAAAACCAAATGATGAACAGGTTCTTCAACAAACAGAAGCAATATGGAGATTTTTGGATACAATGTCGCTAAAAAGTCCTAAGGAATATGAACAATTCATTAACAAAGTTTTGAAAGATGGTGAAAATGACAACCTGGGACCACCAACACCTGTTTTCGTTGTTGAGACAATGAAGGTATGATTTAATGTATTTTACCTTTTGCATTATAATTCGTCAATGTTTAGTATGAGCGTACACAATATTATAATGATTAATTTGTGGTGATCAGATAATCTCTAGGTTTTCTTCGAAAACGAATGCAATCAAAAAAATTTTTTTTTTTATTGAGACTCTTCCTCAATAAATCAAAGAAATCTCGAGCTTTGAACTTGAGAACTCCTTTAAATAGCGGAATTTTTCCAGATTTCATAATTAATCTTAGGAAACTCTATTTACAAACCTGCTGCATAGCTCGAACGGATAGACTTTCCGCAAAATGGAACCCACCTTCCACATCATAGTTTCTTGGTAAATGGATTTGAAAATTTTTTTGAAAACTTAAGTTTTGACTACATAGCATTTATGTTTTTTTACTCCTCTTTTTAGCTTAGTGATTACTTTTACCCAACCTTTCCCAATCAACCATCTGTAACATCTTACTGGACGATCGATCTTATTAAAGAAGGGGTGGGATACCAAAAAGGGGGGGGGGGGTCAAAAAAGAAGGGGGATCAAATCCTTCTGCGAACGATGTATTTGACTGCAACCCACTAAGGGAAGACCGTGAAAATCCGGGGAAAGTCGGCCCCATAAAACTGTTAACACCATCATAAGGAATGGCTGTTCGCTTATTGCTTTCAATAATTCTTTCTCTGATAAAGGATCATAGTCAGATTTGATCTCTCATTCAAAGGTTAAATTGGTAGTTAAGAAACCTGAGTTGCGCAGAAAGATGTGAAGCAGCCTAAACGGACCCCATCCCCGTGATTTGGTGGTTCATGGGTTTGAATTAAATGTACTATTATGGACATACAGGTGTAATGATATTTCTATTTTGTTCAAGATACCAGAAGTAATACCAGTTCGAAAATATTTCATCAATTTTGCACAATGGATACAAGTACCGAAACCCGAGAACGAAACAAGTCCTGTTGGCATAGCAACATCAGATATTCGTAAGGAAGTTATCGATAAAGAATGGTCGCATATTATTGATGTTACGTTGAACCCTGTTGTATTCCCTAGCAACGACTCGTCAGACCAGCTCAAAAAATGTGCGCTAGTTGAACTTGTTTTCCGCTATATCGAGTCAAAATTCTCCTTGAAATTGTCCAGGAAATTTAAATTTATTGAGGAATCAACTTACATTGGGAACCAAGACAATCTGTTAAATTTCATGTGCCCGTCTGCGGTGAAAAATAAACTCTCGGACACTGTTAACGGAGCGAATAATAATCTAACACTAGACCAAATTAAACAGTTATCAGGTAAGGAGGTTACCAAGGAACAAGCTAGGTTTGGACTTTCTAATGATAAAATCAAAGATGAAAAACCATGTAGTAGAAGTAAGAAAGAAGTTAACATTGTAACGCAAGAAAATATGAACTCTGCAATAAAGGAGATCAAAACAGTATCAAAGAAGAGAACTACGCCCAAACTGGCCACGCCTAAAGTCGAAATGTTGGTATGCAAAGACAAGAATACTGTAGAGTTAACGATTCATCTCCCGAAAGTGGAATCTGTCAGTGAATGCGATCTAGAAATTACAGAGGTAAGTTTGGAAAGAGAAAAACTTATTCGAATGTTTTCTATCTAATCTATGAAGCCCATTTTTAAGGGTTTTCTCAACGGAATTAGGTAAACTGCCCAGAAAACTTAGGGTTTGAGTTTGCCGAGGAAAACTAATAACTGGTAACATTCGGTCAATTCTTATTAATACTTATAATTCCTAAGTTCTCAAGAAAAAAGCTACAATTGTCAACTTTTTCTAAGTCATTTTTCCTTTTCTTTTTTCAAGAAACTGGATCGGAATAAGGGGTATACACGTTTCTTTCATAAGAACACCCAAGTTCGAGTAAGCCTTCGAACGTTCTTAATTTTTAGGAGTTAAAAAAATGTTCTTGAATTGTACTTAAAAAAACAGGTTAAAATCATTGAATTTAAACATTTTCGTAAGGAAAATCCTTTTGAAGTCTTCAAATTTTTTTTAACAGGCTCTAAACTTTTTGCCATTTGAAGCTGCCTTACGTTCTTATGAGGTTTTTTCTTATAAAAAACGTGCAGTCTCTTGATTTTTTAGGTTTGCTTGAACAGTGTAGAGGTTGTATGCTTTACGAATGTGCTTTCCGCCAAGTGGAATAGGTAGCTAGAAAATCTAAGCCCTTGGTTTACGGCCAATTGAAGCATTCGCGTTCCCTGTACGTTTATTCAACTATTGAATTCTCGATAATTTTTTTGTCATTGCTGTTTTTTTTCAGACATCATTATCTTTGCACGTACCAAACAAATATGAATTGGAACTATCTTTCCCTGTTGATATAAACATAGACGATTCAACCGCAAAGTTTGTTAAAGATCAGAAAATACTGCTCATATCTGCTTCGCCGCTGTCTAACAACAATAACGATACAAGAAACCATCCCATTAGGTGATCGAATATGTAATATATGTAGTTGGCATCCAATTACAATCCCTAAGTTACAAAGTGACGAAATTTGGCTTTTTTCAGAACTTTTATTGGTATTATTTACTGCTCTTATTTGCTACACCTACTGTCTGACAACTATGCTGATACAAAAAGCCATTCTGTCGGGTGATGGAATATGTAGTTGGTAGTCTGGAAAACCTTACAACTTCCTAATTTTTCATTCGCTGTGAAATGACCAAAAGACATGATAGTAGAATGGAAAAGTTATTTATTGTCAATTTGTATTGACAGTATACACTCGATAAGTGGGACTTCATACAAATCACAATAGTAACATTTGTAAGTGGGACTGCTAGAGCATAACTCATACAAAACACTTCGGATAACTGGGACTTTCGCTAAATATGACACTTTTCATTCATTCCCTGTACATTTTTGCTTGGTCCCTTGAGTGTCCCACTTATCGATACTGTAATACTTTTTTCAATGACGTTTTAAAGTCGTTAAAATAATAATTTGTTAATCTCAATCTGAACGGAAACCTACATCTAGATACACCACTTCTTAAGGCACGTTTCCATACAGCTGCATATTGCAGACGATTGTATTTTTTCAAACACATTATTCTAAATAAAAATAATCACGAATCATGGTGTCTATAATGTAATGTGTCTATAAGCAATAAAAAATGTTAGTGGAAAAAATTTTCGTCACATTTAAAAAAATTCGTCACTTTTGTCTGCGATTTTTTCGTCTGACAAGGTAGTTTATCTCAACTAGCATACAGTTTTTCTTGCGTTTGAGTACCATTAGAGTTTTCCGTAGTAAAGTCTCTTAGATTTGTTTGAAAAATCGAGGCAAATAACTCTAGAAAAAATGCAATTTTTTTGCTCGACCTATGGTCCTGCTTTTGTTCTATGTGCACAAGTGTTTAGGAAAAGTTGCTTATTTCTCTAAAAGGCAGAAACGTTATTGTAGGTTTCACGAAAATTTGAAAAGATTTAGCCCTAATTGCGCTTAATGTGGGAAGTTATTGGAAAGCGCTTTTTTTCCTTTTGTTTTGTTAATCTTGCGAAAATGTCGAAAATTTCTTCCTTTATTAGTAAGGCAAATGTGTGCTCAGTTTCTCTGAATTGAAAAGTTTTTGGACAAGTTGATGATAAATGTTTTACCACCGTATCGTTTTATTTG